>OZ010716.1:26516896-26567907 GCA_963932345.1 Ophion ventricosus
CTATACATATAAAATAGTTCCGTGACTGACTGACATATGGACAGAGGCACAGCCTAAACCGCTGAGATAGAAATATGAAATTTGAACGATATGTTCCTTAGAAGGTGTAGAGGTGCACTAAGAAAAATGTTTTTGGAAAATCAACTTTTAAGGGAGATGAAATGGGCTGTAAACGTTCGTATGGAAATTGTATACCTGTGCGTGTATCAACTTGAAACTTGGTATAAATATTGTTCAGAACAAATAATAAAACGCATATTTTAGGATTTTTTTAAACAACCCTAATTTCTAGGCTCTAATAGCTTGAAGCCAAATTCTACGCGGACGCGGACGAAGGCGCGGCCGGAAGCTAGTAGTTAATAATTCTTTCGGATATAATAAGTAGTCGAACACACCACCAAAATTACATGTTCACATATAGAGGAAAGGCAGGTAACTTGGAATACCATTTTGTTTTAGGCCTGCGGTGTTTTTTTTTCTGTAAGGTGTAAACAAATAAAACCTTCATGTAATTGAAGCAATATCCATATACTATCAATCTGCAAGCTATCAAAAATAACTAAACATCGCTACTAGGCACAATTTTAGTTTGAACGCAAAATTGCACAATTCCGTTTTCGAGATGGGGTGCAGTATTTTGGAATATGAGTATTCCAAAATATATATAATATATATGTTTTATATATACCAGGTATATAAATATGAAACCGGAATTTTTGTATAGAAAATACACGTTTATTGTATGAAAATGATGAAAAATATTTTATTCGAAGTATTGCTCATTGCTAGCTATACATTTTTCCCACCTGTCTGGCAATTTGTGGATGCCACGCCAAAAAAACTGTTGCTCTTTTGAGGCAAACCAGTCATCGAGCCATTTTCGTATATTTTCGTAAAAAGTGAAGCGCTGCTCTGCACGTACGTGTCCCATCGATGCAAATAAGTGGTAATCGGACGGAGCCAAGTCTGGTGAGTAAGCCGTATGCGAAAGTATTTCCCAACTAAACGCCTCAATCGTTTCCTTGACCAGTTTTGCTGTGTGTGATGGTACATTATCACGCAGCAAAATCACTTTGTGTTGCCTTTTTTTGATATTCTGGTCGTTTTTCACGCAAAGCTTGATTCAAATCGATCATTTGTTGTCGGTAGCGTTCTGTATTAACAGTTTCGCCAGGTTTTAGCATCCGACAATGCTTGCAATTCGCTGTCTTCAAACTTTTTCGGTAGCCTCCCACGTTCTTCCTTTCTCACGTCAAAATCGCCACTTTTGAATTTTTTAAATCACTCAGAGCACTGTGATTTACCCAGAGCATGCTCACCGTAATCTTCGACAAGCATTCGATGCGATTCTGCAGCATTTTTCTTCAAATGGTAACAGAAAATTAACGCTGTCCGCAAATCGTTATTTCCAGGCACAAAATTCGACCTGTTCAACGCTACAACAAACTATCTTGGGGTATGAAACTTGTATTGTTGTGCGTTAAAAACCTTTGTCAGATGTCAACAAAGCAAATGGCGTCAATGACGCGACTTGACGGTAACTACATTGACAGCTAGGGCCATCTATGGGAAAATTCCGGTTTCATAATTACAGACCTGGTATATATACATTGCCGGCCAAAAGTTTGGATACACTAGTCGAAATTTCTTACCGCACTAAAAGTTCGATAGCGGACTTAAAAATAAAGATAATTGCATTTCCCAAGTGGCGTTTTAAAGAGGACAAGTTTACCTTCATTTTGCAGCGTGGGCATTTTTCCAAACTTCCAAACTTTTGGCCCGCAGTGTATGTATATATATATATATCCAATATACATATATAATATATATAAAATATATATATTCCAAAATAAAATACATTCAAGAACATAATCATATGGAAATTTATCGATTTGAGCTCATTAAACACGTACCCCGAAAGTTTTCAATAAACAGTTCTTCACAATTCGAGCTCTGGTCGCCATCTTAGAAAAGTTGTGGACGAGCCGTGTGAACATATCGAAAAGTGACGGCTTCTTTTGTCATTTCACGGCAATAAAACCGAAATGGCGCTACTAGTTTCCGTGAAACCTTGCTATTCCAAATTACCATCAGTATTCCAAATATTCTTCCTTTCTTCTACTTTTCGCTTATGTTTGTGTTAACCATATTATGATTGCGTTGTCAATCAACTATAGGAATTTGTACTACCTATTTGTCTCTTTAATCATGGGCGTTTGTGGTAAATATCATGGACTTTTTTCTGTGTTTGACGTAGAGTCAGGAAGAGCCAGTCATGTTCGTAGAATGGTCTGGCGTTTCCAATTTCTTCCATAAAGTAGCCAAGGGACTGACAAACAAGCTGCAAACTTATGGTCGAACACTTCGATGAAGACCGCAACTCCAGATTGAGAAGGAGTCGCGTGTACGGGCGCGGAACGTTATCGAAAGCAACCCTTCGAAGGGCCCGGGCATTATACCTTTATAATGACTCGACAGGCTTGTCAGTCGGTGTTGAACAAGTGGCAAACAGCTGAGACACAAGGAGATGAAACACTAAGTAGCTTTCTCGTTAGCGCGTCTCACAGTCGTAGCAGGCAGAAGGGTAGTTCGAGCACCGCGTCACCACACCACCCCCGGCATTTTCTTCGCCAAAGCCCTCCGCCCTCCTCTAACCGCGCACAACCCTGTGCGCTTTCTACCTAATTAAACGCGAGACTCCGGTACCTTTGCCTTTCAACGTCGCAACAGGGAACTTTACCGTGATCCGATGTCGAGTGGAATCTTTCGGGCCAACCGGATATCGAATGGAATCTCTGGAGGTGATCAAACGTCGAGAGGAATCTTTGGAGCCACTTTTCGGAGGTTTGGGTGTCAATAGGCAATGGCAACTATTTGGGTATCGGCTCACACAGATGAAATTCAGCTGGTGGAAGCAACTGTGTCTCGCGCCACATTGGCGGCTTGTAATGGAGGTTGGAGTACCGGAGGTTGCTTGGGTCTGTTCGGGGTCAAACTTCATAGGGAAAACGGTTGATGTTGGAAGTTTAGGGACATTCACGATCAGCTACGATGTCAAGCGACCGACCAATTTAGAAATAGCCAGACCACTGAGGCGAAGTAACCGCGACAGGATGATTAAGAGGGGAAGTACATGAAGCGGCATAAAAAAATCCATTTTTTTTTACGTATAATGTTTAACATCTCAAGAATACGGTGGTGACGTAATTAATTCGGCGGTAAGTCATTGAAATCATTGAGCTTTTGTAGTTCGAAACTTTACATACGTTTTTCTCAAAACTACGCTTTTTAAGTTTATGGAAAATATAACTTTGAAGTGAATTGACCGATCGTGCTAAAACTGTACACACAACCTCATAACCATATTAGCTTGAACTTATACGTACTTATTTATGAAAATCACTTTTAAAAAGTATTTTTTTATTGAAAGCACCTAGAACTAACGCCTATCCATCAGCAGATCACACTTGCATAGTTAAGATGCCGATAAAATTTTTTTACAATTATTTGACAACAGTTAGGAGCCAGAACTCTTTTCGAATACATCAAACAATACAAATACTATAGTATCCTACCCCGAAAGTACCTAGAACTAACGCCTATCCATCAGCAGATCACACTTGCATAGTTAAGATGCCCATAAAATTTTTTTACAATTATTTGGCAACAGTTAGGAGCCAGAACTCTTTTTGAATACATCAAACAATACAAATACCATAGTATCCTACCCAGAAAGTACCTAGAACTAACGCCTATCCATCAACAGATCACACTTGCATAGTTAAGATGCCGATAACATTTTTTTACAATTATTTGACAACAGTTAGGAGCTAGAACTCTTTTCGAATACATCAACCAATACAAATACTATAGTATCCTACCCAGAAAGTACCTAGAACTAACGCCTATCCATCAGCAGATCACACTTGCATAGTTAAGATGCCGATAAAATTTTTTTTACAATTATTTGACAACAGTTAGGAGCCAGAACTCTTTTCGTATACATCAAACAATACAAATACTATAGTATCCTACCCAGAAAGTACCTAGAACTAACGCATATCCATCAGCAGATCACACTTGCATAGTTAAGATGCCGATAAAAATTTTTTACAATTATTTGACAACAGTTAGGAGCCAGAACTCTTTTCGAATACATCAAACAATACAAATACTATAGTATCCTACCCCGAAAGTACCTAGAACTAACGCCTATCCATCAGCAGATCACACTTGCATAGTTAAGATGCCGATAAAATTTTTTTACAATTATTTGGCAACAGTTAGGAGCCAGAACTCTTTTTGAATACATCAAACAATACAAATACCATAGTATCCTACCCAGAAAGTACCTAGAACTAACGCCTATCCATCAACAGATCACACTTGCATAGTTAAGATGCCGATAACATTTTTTTACAATTATTTGACAACAGTTAGGAGCTAGAACTCTTTTCGAATACATCAAACAATACAAATACTATAGTATCCTACCCAGAAAGTACCTAGAACGAACGCCTATCCATCAGCAGATCACACTTGCATAGTTAAGATGCCGATAAAATTTTTTTTACAATTATTTGACAACAGTTAGGAGCCAGAACTCTTTTCGTATACATCAAACAATACAAATACTATAGTATCCTACCCAGAAAGTACCTAGAACTAACGCATATCCATCAGCAGATCACACTTGCATAGTTAAGATGCCGATAAAAATTTTTTACAATTATTTGACAACAGTTAGGAGCCAGAAATCTTTTCGAATACATCAAACAATACAAATACTATAGTATCCTACCCCGAAAGTACCTAGAACTAACGCCTATCCATCAGCAGATCACACTTGCATAGTTAAGATGCCCATAAAATTTTTTTACAATTATTTGGCAACAGTTAGGAGCCAGAACTCTTTTTGAATACATCAAACAATACAAATACCATAGTATCCTACCCAGAAAGTACCTAGAACTAACGCCTATCCATCAACAGATCACACTTGCATAGTTAAGATGCCGATAACATTTTTTTACAATTATTTGACAACAGTTAGGAGCTAGAACTCTTTTCGAATACATCAAACAATACAAATACTATAGTATCCTACCCAGAAAGTACCTAGAACTAACGCCTATCCATCAGCAGATCACACTTGCATAGTTAAGATGCCGATAAAATTTTTTTTACAATTATTTGACAACAGTTAGGAGCCAAAACTCTTTTCGTATACATCAAACAATACAAATACTATAGTATCCTACCCAGAAAGTACCTAGAACTAACGCATATCCATCAGCAGATCACACTTGCATAGTTAAGATGCCGATAAAAATTTTTTACAATTATTTGACAACAGTTAGGAGCCAGAACTCTTTCCGAATACATCAAACAATACAAATACTATAGTATCCTACCCCGAAAGTACCTAGAACTAACGCCTATCCATCAGCAGATCACACTTGCATAGTTAAGATGCCCATACAATTTTTTTACAATTATTTGGCAACAGTTAGGAGCCAGAACTCTTTTTGAATACATCAAACAATACAAATACCATAGTATCCTACCCAGAAAGTACCTAGAACTAACGCCTATCCATCAACAGATCACACTTGCATAGTTAAGATGCCGATAACATTTTTTTACAATTATTTGACAACAGTTAGGAGCTAGAACTCTTTTCGAATACATCAAACAATACAAATACTATAGTATCCTACCCAGAAAGTACCTAGAACTAACGCCTATCCATCAGCAGATCACACTTGCATAGTTAAGATGCTGATAAAATTTTTTTTACAATTATTTGACAACAGTTAGGAGCCAGAACTCTTTTCGTATACATCAAACAATACAAATACTATAGTATCCTACCCAGAAAGTACCTAGAACTAACGCATATCCATCAGCAGATCACACTTGCATAGTTAAGATGCCGAAAAAAATTTTTTACAATTATTTGACAACAGTTAGAAGCCAGAACTCTTTTCGAATACATCAAACAATACAAATACTATAGTATCCTACCCCGAAAGTACCTAGAACTAACGCCTATCCATCAGCAGATCACACTTGCATAGTTAAGATGCCCATAAAATTTTTTTACAATTATTTGGCAACAGTTAGGAGCCAGAACTCTTTTTGAATACATCAAACAATACAAATACCATAGTATCCTACCCAGAAAGTACCTAGAACTAACGCCTATCCATCAACAGATCACACTTGCATAGTTAAGATGCCGATAACATTTTTTTACAATTATTTGACAACAGTTAGGAGCTAGAACTCTTTTCGAATACATCAAACAATACAAATACTATAGTATCCTATCCAGAAAGTACCTAGAACTAACGCCTATCCATCAGCAGATCACACTTGCATAGTTAAGATGCCGATAAAATTTTTTTTACAATTATTTGACAACAGTTAGGAGCCAGAACTCTTTTCGTATACATCAAACAATACAAATACTATAGTATCCTACCCAGAAAGTACCTAGAACTAACGCATATCCATCAGCAGATCACACTTGCATAGTTAAGATGCCGATAAAATTTTTTTACAATTATTTGACAACAGTTAGGAGCCAGAACTCTTTTCGAATACATCAAACAATACAAATACTATAGTATCCTACCCCGAAAGTACCTAGAACTAACGCCTATCCATCAGCAGATCACACTTGCATAGTTAAGATGCCCATAAAAATTTTTTACAATTATTTGACAACAGTTAGGAGCCAGAACTCTTTTTGAATACATCAAACAATACAAATACCATAGTATCCTACCCAGAAAGTACCTAGAACTAACGCCTATCCATCAGCAGATCACACTTGCATAGTTAAGATGCCGATAACATATTTTTACAATTATTTGACAACAGTTAGGAGCCAGAACTCTTTTCGAATACATCAAACAATACAAATACTATAGTATCCTACCCCGAAAGTACCTAGAACTAACGCTTATCCATCAGCAGATCACACTTGCATAGTTAAGATGCCGATAACATTTTTTTACAATTATTTGATAACAGTTAGGAGCCAGAACTCTTTTCGAATACATCAAAAAATACAAATACTATAGTATCCTACCCAGAAAGTACCTAGAACTAACGCCTATCCATCAGCAGATCACACTTGCGTAGTCAAGATGCCGATAAATTTTTTTTACAATTATTTGACAACAGTTAGGAGCCAGAACTCTTTTCGAATACATCAAACAATAGTAATACTATAGTATCCTACCCAGAAAGTACCTAAAACTAACGCCTATCCATCAGCAGATCACACTTGCATAGTTAAGATGCCGATAAAATTTTTTTACAATTATTTGACAACAGTTAGGAGCCAGAACTCTTTTCGAATACATCAAACAATACAAATCCTATAGTATCCTACCCCGAAAGTACCTAGAACTAACGCCTATCCATCAGCAGATCACACTTGCATAGTTAAGATGCCCATAACATTTTTTTACAATTATTTGACAACAGTTAGGAGCCAGAACTCTTTTTGAATACATCAAACAATATAAATACCATAGTATCTTACCCAGAAAGTACCTAGAACGAACGCCTATCCATCAGCAGATCACACTTGCATAGTTAAGCTGCCGATAACATTTTTTTACAATTATTTGACAACAGTTAGGAGCTAGAACTCTTTTCGAATACATCAAACAATACAAATACTATAGTATTCTACCCAGAAAGTACCTAGAACTAACGCCTATCCATCAGCAGATCACACTTGCATAGTTAAGATGCCGATAAAATTTTTTTACAATTATTTGACAACAGTTAGGAGCCAGAACTCTTTTCGAATACATCAAACAATACAAATACTATAGTATCCTACCCCGAAAGTACCTAGAACTAACGCTTATCCATCAGCAGATCACACTTGCATAGTTAAGATGCCGATAACATTTTTTTACAATTATTTGACAACAGTTAGGAGCCAGAACTCTTTTTGAATACATCAAACAATACAAATACCATAGTACCCTACCCAGAAAGTACCTAGAACTAACGCCTATCCATCAGCAGATCACACTTGCATAGTTAAGATGCCGATAAAATTTTTTTACAATTATTTGACAACAGTTAGGAGCCAGAACTCTTTTCGAATACATCAAACAATACAAATACTATAGTATCCTACGCCGAAAGTACTTAGAACTAACGCTTATCCATCAGCAGATCACACTTGCATAGCTAAGATGCCGATACATTTTTTTTACAATTATTTGACAACAGTTAGGAGCCAGAACTCTTTTCGAATACATCAAACAATACAAATACTATAGTATCCTACCCCGAAAGTACCTAGAACTAACGCCTATCCATCAGCAGATCACACTTGCATAGTTAAGATGCCGATAAAATTTTTTTACAATTATTTGACAACAGTTAGGAGCCAGAACTCTTTTCGAATACATCAAACGATACAAATACTATAGTATCCTACCCCGAAAGTACCTAGAACTAACGCTTATCCATCAGCAGATCACACTTGCATAGCTAAGATGCCGATACATTTTTTTTACAATTATTTGACAACAGTTAGGAGCCAGAACTCTTTTCGAATACATCAAACAATACAAATACTATAGTATCCTACCCCGAAAGTATCTAGAACTAACGCCTATCCATTAGCAGATCACACTTGCATAGTTAAGATGCCCATAAAATTTGTTTACAATTATTTGACAACAGTTAGGAGCCAGAACTCTTTTTGAATACATCAAACAATATAAATACCATAGTATCTTACCCAGAAAGTACCTAGAACGAACGCCTATCCATCAGCAGATCACACTTGCATAGTTAAGCTGCCGATAACATTTTTTTACAATTATTTGACAACAGTTAGGAGCTAGAACTCTTTTCGAATACATCAAACAATACAAATACTATAGTATCCTACCCAGAAAGTACCTAGAACTAACGCCTATCCATCAGCAGATCACACTTGCATAGTTAAGATGCCGATAAAATTTTTTTACAATTATTTGACAACAGTTAGGAGCCAGAACTCTTTTCGAATACATCAAACAATACAAATACTATAGTATCCTACCCAGAAAGTACCTAGAACTAACGCCTATCCATCAGCAGATCACACTTGCATAGTTAAGATGCCGATAACATTTTTTTACATTTATTTGACAACAGTTAGGAGCTAGAACTCTTTTCGAATACATCAAACAATACAAATACTATAGTATCCTATCCAGAAAGTACCTAGAACTAACGCCTATCCATCAGCAGATCACACTTGCATAGTTAAGATGCCGATAAAATTTTTTTTACAATTATTTGACAACAGTTAGGAGCCAGAACTCTTTTCGAATACATCAAACAATACAAATACTATAGTATCCTACCCCGAAAGTACCTAGAACTAACGCCTATCCATCAGCAGATCACACTTGCATAGTTAAGATGCCCATACAATTTTTTTACAATTATTTGGCAACAGTTAGGAGCCAGAACTCTTTTTGAATACATCAAACAATACAAATACCATAGTATCCTACCCAGAAAGTACGTAGAACTAACGCCTATCCATCAACAGATCACACTTGCATAGTTAAGATGCCGATAAAATTTTTTTACAATTATTTGACAACAGTTAGGAGCCAGAACTCTTTTCGAATACATCAAACAATACAAATACTATAGTATTCTACCCCGAAAGTACCTAGAACTAACGCCTATCCATCAGCAGATCACACTTGCATAGTTAAGATGCCCATAAAAATTTTTTACAATTATTTGACAACAGTTAGGAGCCAGAACTCTTTTTGAATACATCAAACAATACAAATGGCATAGTATCCTACCCAGAAAGTACCTAGAACTAACGCCTATCCATCAGCAGATCACACTTGCATAGTTAAGATGCCGATAACATATTTTTACAATTATTTGACAACAGTTAGGAGCCAGAACTCTTTTCGAATACATCAAACAATACAAATACTATAGTATCCTACCCCGAAAGTACCTAGAACTAACGCTTATCCATCAGCAGATCACACTTGCATAGTTAAGATGCCGATAACATTTTTTTACAATTATTTGATAACAGTTAGGAGCCAGAACTCTTTTCGAATACATCAAAAAATACAAATACTATAGTATCCTACCCAGAAAGTACCTAGAACTAACGCCTATCCATCAGCAGATCACACTTGCGTAGTCAAGATGCCGATAAATTTTTTTTACAATTATTTGACAACAGTTAGGAGCCAGAACTCTTTTCGAATACATCAAACAATAGTAATACTATAGTATCCTACCCAGAAAGTACCTAAAACTAACGCCTATCCATCAGCAGATCACACTTGCATAGTTAAGATGCCGATAAAATTTTTTTACAATTATTTGACAACAGTTAGGAGCCAGAACTCTTTTCGAATACATCAAACAATACAAATCCTATAGTATCCTACCCCGAAAGTACCTAGAACTAACGCCTATCCATCAGCAAATCACACTTGCATAGTTAAGATGCCCATAACATTTTTTTACAATTATTTGACAACAGTTAGGAGCCAGAACTCTTTTTGAATGCATCAAACAATATAAATACCATAGTATCTTACCCAGAAAGTACCTAGAACGAACGCCTATCCATCAGCAGATCACACTTGCATAGTTAAGCTGCCGATAACATTTTTTTACAATTATTTGACAACAGTTAGGAGCTAGAACTCTTTTCGAATACATCAAACAATACAAATACTATAGTATCCTACCCAGAAAGTACCTAGAACTAACGCCTATCCATCAGCAGATCACACTTGCATAGTTAAGATGCCGATAAAATTTTTTTACAATTATTTGACAACAGTTAGGAGCCAGAACTCTTTTCGAATACATCAAACAATACAAATACTATAGTATCCTACCCCGAAAGTACCTAGAACTAACGCTTATCCATCAGCAGATCACACTTGCATAGTTAAGATGCCGATAACATTTTTTTACAATTATTTGACAACAGTTAGGAGCCAGAACTCTTTTTGAATACATCAAACAATACAAATACCATAGTACCCTACCCAGAAAGTACCTAGAACTAACGCCTATCCATCAGCAGATCACACTTGCATAGTTAAGATGCCGATAAAATTTTTTTACAATTATTTGACAACAGTTAGGAGGCAGAACTCTTTTCGAATACATCAAACAATACAAATACTATAGTATCCTACGCCGAAAGTACTTAGAACTAACGCTTATCCATCAGCAGATCACACTTGCATAGCTAAGATGCCGATACATTTTTTTTACAATTACTTGACAACAGTTAGGAGCCAGAACTCTTTTCGAATACATCAAACAATACAAATACTATAGTATCCTACCCCGAAAGTACCTAGAACTAACGCCTATCCATCAGCAGATCACACTTGCATAGTTAAGATGCCGATAAAATTTTTTTACAATTATTTGACAACAGTTAGGAGCCAGAACTCTTTTCGAATACATCAAACGATACAAATACTATAGTATCCTACCCCGAAAGTACCTAGAACTAACGCTTATCCATCAGCAGATCACACTTGCATAGCTAAGATGCCGATACATTTTTTTTACAATTATTTGACAACAGTTAGGAGCCAGAACTCTTTTCGAATACATCAAACAATACAAATACTATAGTATCCTACCCCGAAAGTATCTAGAACTAACGCCTATCCATTAGCAGATCACACTTGCATAGTTAAGATGCCCATAAAATTTTTTTACAATTATTTGACAACAGTTAGGAGCCAGAACTCTTTTTGAATACATCAAACAATATAAATACCATAGTATCTTACCCAGAAAGTACCTAGAACGAACGCCTATCCATCAGCAGATCACACTTGCATAGTTAAGCTGCCGATAACATTTTTTTACAATTATTTGACAACAGTTAGGAGCTAGAACTCTTTTCGAATACATCAAACAATACAAATACTATAGTATCCTACCCAGAAAGTACCTAGAACTAACGCCTATCCATCAGCAGATCACACTTGCATAGTTAAGATGCCCATAACATTTTTTTACAATTATTTGACAACAGTTAGGAGCCAGAACTCTTTTTGAATACATCAAACAATATAAATACCATAGTATCTTACCCAGAAAGTACCTAGAACGAACGCCTATCCATCAGCAGATCACACTTGCATAGTTAAGCTGCCGATAACATTTTTTTACAATTATTTGACAACAGTTAGGAGCTAGAACTCTTTTCGAATACATCAAACAATACAAATACTATAGTATCCTACCCAGAAAGTACCTAGAACTAACGCCTATCCATCAGCAGATCACACTTGCATAGTTAAGATGCCGATAAAATTTGTTTACAATTATTTGACAACAGTTAGGAGCCAGAACTCTTTTCGAATACATCAAACAATACAAATACTATAGTATCCTACCCCGAAAGTACCTAGAACTAACGCTTATCCATCAGCAGATCACACTTGCATAGTTAAGATGCCGATAACATTTTTTTACAATTATTTGACAACAGTTAGGAGCCAGAACTCTTTTTGAATACATCAAACAATACAAATACCATAGTACCCTACCCAGAAAGTACCTAGAACTAACGCCTATCCATCAGCAGATCACACTTGCATAGTTAAGATGCCGATAAAATTTTTTTACAATTATTTGACAACAGTTAGGAGCCAGAACTCTTTTCGAATACATCAAACAATACAAATACTATAGTATCCTACGCCGAAAGTACTTAGAACTAACGCTTATCCATCAGCAGATCACACTTGCATAGCTAAGATGCCGATACATTTTTTTTACAATTACTTGACAACAGTTAGGAGCCAGAACTCTTTTCGAATACATCAAACAATACAAATACTATAGTATCCTACCCCGAAAGTACCTAGAACTAACGCCTATCCATCAGCAGATCACACTTGCATAGTTAAGATGCCGATAAAATTTTTTTACAATTATTTGACAACAGTTAGGAGCCAGAACTCTTTTCGAATACATCAAACGATACAAATACTATAGTATCCTACCCCGAAAGTACCTAGAACTAACGCTTATCCATCAGCAGATCACACTTGCATAGCTAAGATGCCGATACATTTTTTTTACAATTATTTGACAACAGTTAGGAGCCAGAACTCTTTTCGAATACATCAAACAATACAAATACTATAGTATCCTACCCCGAAAGTATCTAGAATTAACGCCTATCCATTAGCAGATCACACTTGCATAGTTAAGATGCCCATAAAATTTTTTTACAATTATTTGACAACAGTTAGGAGCCAGAACTCTTTTTGAATACATCAAACAATATAAATACCATAGTATCTTACCCAGAAAGTACCTAGAACGAACGCCTATCCATCAGCAGATCACACTTGCATAGTTAAGCTGCCGATAACATTTTTTTACAATTATTTGACAACAGTTAGGAGCTAGAACTCTTTTCGAATACATCAAACAATACAAATACTATAGTATCCTACCCAGAAAGTACCTAGAACTAACGCCTATCCATCAGCAGATCACACTTGCATAGTTAAGATGCCCATAACATTTTTTTACAATTATTTGACAACAGTTAGGAGCCAGAACTCTTTTTGAATACATCAAACAATATAAATACCATAGTATCTTACCCAGAAAGTACCTAGAACGAACGCCTATCCATCAGCAGATCACACTTGCATAGTTAAGCTGCCGATAACATTTTTTTACAATTATTTGACAACAGTTAGGAGCTAGAACTCTTTTCGAATACATCAAACAATACAAATACTATAGTATTCTACCCAGAAAGTACCTAGAACTAACGCCTATCCATCAGCAGATCAGACTTGCATAGTTAAGATGCCGATAAAATTTTTTTACAATTATTTGACAACAGTTAGGAGCCAGAACTCTTTTCGAATACATCAAACAATACAAATACTATAGTATCCTACCCCGAAAGTACCTAGAACTAACGCTTATCCATCAGCAGATCACACTTGCATAGTTAAGATGCCGATAACATTTTTTTACAATTATTTGACAACAGTTAGGAGCCAGAACTCTTTTTGAATACATCAAACAATACAAATACCATAGTACCCTACCCAGAAAGTACCTAGAACTAACGCCTATCCATCAGCAGATCACACTTGCATAGTTAAGATGCCGATAAAATTTTTTTACAATTATTTGACAACAGTTAGGAGCCAGAACTCTTTTCGAATACATCAAACAATACAAATACTATAGTATCCTACGCCGAAAGTACTTAGAACTAACGCTTATCCATCAGCAGATCACACTTGCATAGCTAAGATGCCGATACATTTTTTTTACAATTATTTGACAACAGTTAGGAGCCAGAACTCTTTTCGAATACATCAAACAATACAAATACTATAGTATTCTACCCCGAAAGTACCTAGAACTAACGCCTATCCATCAGCAGATCACACTTGCATAGTTAAGATGCCGATAAAATTTTTTTACAATTATTTGACAACAGTTAGGAGCCAGAACTCTTTTCGAATACATCAAACGATACAAATACTATAGTATCCTACCCCGAAAGTACCTAGAACTAACGCTTATCCATCAGCAGATCACACTTGCATAGCTAAGATGCCGATACATTTTTTTTACAATTATTTGACAACAGTTAGGAGCCAGAACTCTTTTCGAATACATCAAACAATACAAATACTATAGTATCCTACCCCGAAAGTATCTAGAACTAACGCCTATCCATTAGCAGATCACACTTGCATAGTTAAGATGCCCATAAAATTTGTTTACAATTATTTGACAACAGTTAGGAGCCAGAACTCTTTTTGAATACATCAAACAATATAAATACCATAGTACCTTACCCAGAAAGTACCTAGAACGAACGCCTATCCATCAGCAGATCACACTTGCATAGTTAAGCTGCCGATAACATTTTTTTACAATTATTTGACAACAGTTAGGAGCTAGAACTCTTTTCGAATACATCAAACAATACAAATACTATAGTATCCTACCCAGAAAGTACCTAGAACTAACGCCTATCCATCAGCAGATCACACTTGCATAGTTAAGATGCCGATAAAATTTTTTTACAATTATTTGACAACAGTTAGGAGCCAGAACTCTTTTCGAATACATCAAACAATACAAATACTATAGTATCCTACCCAGAAAGTACCTAGAACTAACGCCTATCCATCAGCAGATCACACTTGCATAGTTAAGATGCCGATAAAATTTTTTTACAATTATTTGACAACAGTTAGGAGGCAGAACTCTTTTCGAATACATCAAACAATACAAATACTATAGTATCCTACGCCGAAAGTACTTAGAACTAACGCTTATCCATCAGCAGATCACACTTGCATAGCTAAGATGCCGATACATTTTTTTTACAATTACTTGACAACAGTTAGGAGCCAGAACTCTTTTCGAATACATCAAACAATACAAATACTATAGTATCCTACCCCGAAAGTACCTAGAACTAACGCCTATCCATCAGCAGATCACACTTGCATAGTTAAGATGCCGATAAAATTTTTTTACAATTATTTGACAACAGTTAGGAGCCAGAACTCTTTTCGAATACATCAAACGATACAAATACTATAGTATCCTACCCCGAAAGTACCTAGAACTAACGCTTATCCATCAGCAGATCACACTTGCATAGCTAAGATGCCGATACATTTTTTTTACAATTATTTGACAACAGTTAGGAGCCAGAACTCTTTTCGAATACATCAAACAATACAAATACTATAGTATCCTACCCCGAAAGTATCTAGAACTAACGCCTATCCATTAGCAGATCACACTTGCATAGTTAAGATGCCCATAAAATTTTTTTACAATTATTTGACAACAGTTAGGAGCCAGAACTCTTTTTGAATACATCAAACAATATAAATACCATAGTATCTTACCCAGAAAGTACCTAGAACGAACGCCTATCCATCAGCAGATCACACTTGCATAGTTAAGCTGCCGATAACATTTTTTTACAATTATTTGACAACAGTTAGGAGCTAGAACTCTTTTCGAATACATCAAACAATACAAATACTATAGTATCCTACCCAGAAAGTACCTAGAACTAACGCCTATCCATCAGCAGATCACACTTGCATAGTTAAGATGCCCATAACATTTTTTTACAATTATTTGACAACAGTTAGGAGCCAGAACTCTTTTTGAATACATCAAACAATATAAATACCATAGTATCTTACCCAGAAAGTACCTAGAACGAACGCCTATCCATCAGCAGATCACACTTGCATAGTTAAGCTGCCGATAACATTTTTTTACAATTATTTGACAACAGTTAGGAGCTAGAACTCTTTTCGAATACATCAAACAATACAAATACTATAGTATCCTACCCAGAATGTACCTAGAACTAACGCCTATCCATCAGCAGATCACACTTGCATAGTTAAGATGCCGATAAAATTTTTTTACAATTATTTGACAACAGTTAGGAGCCAGAACTCTTTTCGAATACATCAAACAATACAAATACTATAGTATCCTACCCCGAAAGTACCTAGAACTAACGCTTATCCATCAGCAGATCACACTTGCATAGTTAAGATGCCGATAACATTTTTTTACAATTATTTGACAACAGTTAGGAGCCAGAACTCTTTTTGAATACATCAAACAATACAAATACCATAGTACCCTACCCAGAAAGTACCTAGAACTAACGCCTATCCATCAGCAGATCACACTTGCATAGTTAAGATGCCGATAAAATTTTTTTACAATTATTTGACAACAGTTAGGAGCCAGAACTCTTTTCGAATACATCAAACAATACAAATACTATAGTATCCTACGCCGAAAGTACTTAGAACTAACGCTTATCCATCAGTAGATCACACTTGCATAGCTAAGATGCCGATACATTTTTTTTACAATTACTTGACAACAGTTAGGAGCCAGAACTCTTTTCGAATACATCAAACAATACAAATACTATAGTATCCTACCCCGAAAGTACCTAGAACTAACGCCTATCCATCAGCAGATCACACTTGCATAGTTAAGATGCCGATAAAATTTTTTTACAATTATTTGACAACAGTTAGGAGCCAGAACTCTTTTCGAATACATCAAACGATACAAATACTATAGTATCCTACCCCGAAAGTACCTAGAACTAACGCTTATCCATCAGCAGATCACACTTGCATAGCTAAGATGCCGATACATTTTTTTTACAATTATTTGACAACAGTTAGGAGCCAGAACTCTTTTCGAATACATCAAACAATACAAATACTATAGTATCCTACCCCGAAAGTATCTAGAATTAACGCCTATCCATTAGCAGATCACACTTGCATAGTTAAGATGCCCATAAAATTTTTTTACAATTATTTGACAACAGTTAGGAGCCAGAACTCTTTTTGAATACATCAAACAATATAAATACCATAGTATCTTACCCAGAAAGTACCTAGAACGAACGCCTATCCATCAGCAGATCACACTTGCATAGTTAAGCTGCCGATAACATTTTTTTACAATTATTTGACAACAGTTAGGAGCTAGAACTCTTTTCGAATACATCAAACAATACAAATACTATAGTATCCTACCCAGAAAGTACCTAGAACTAACGCCTATCCATCAGCAGATCACACTTGCATAGTTAAGATGCCCATAACATTTTTTTACAATTATTTGACAACAGTTAGGAGCCAGAACTCTTTTTGAATACATCAAACAATATAAATACCATAGTATCTTACCCAGAAAGTACCTAGAACGAACGCCTATCCATCAGCAGATCACACTTGCATAGTTAAGCTGCCGATAACATTTTTTTACAATTATTTGACAACAGTTAGGAGCTAGAACTCTTTTCGAATACATCAAACAATACAAATACTATAGTATTCTACCCAGAAAGTACCTAGAACTAACGCCTATCCATCAGCAGATCAGACTTGCATAGTTAAGATGCCGATAAAATTTTTTTACAATTATTTGACAACAGTTAGGAGCCAGAACTCTTTTCGAATACATCAAACAATACAAATACTATAGTATCCTACCCCGAAAGTACCTAGAACTAACGCTTATCCATCAGCAGATCACACTTGCATAGTTAAGATGCCGATAACATTTTTTTACAATTATTTGACAACAGTTAGGAGCCAGAACTCTTTTTGAATACATCAAACAATACAAATACCATAGTACCCTACCCAGAAAGTACCTAGAACTAACGCCTATCCATCAGCAGATCACACTTGCATAGTTAAGATGCCGATAAAATTTTTTTACAATTATTTGACAACAGTTAGGAGCCAGAACTCTTTTCGAATACATCAAACAATACAAATACTATAGTATCCTACGCCGAAAGTACTTAGAACTAACGCTTATCCATCAGCAGATCACACTTGCATAGCTAAGATGCCGATACATTTTTTTTACAATTATTTGACAACAGTTAGGAGCCAGAACTCTTTTCGAATACATCAAACAATACAAATACTATAGTATTCTACCCCGAAAGTACCTAGAACTAACGCCTATCCATCAGCAGATCACACTTGCATAGTTAAGATGCCGATAAAATTTTTTTACAATTATTTGACAACAGTTAGGAGCCAGAACTCTTTTCGAATACATCAAACGATACAAATACTATAGTATCCTACCCCGAAAGTACCTAGAACTAACGCTTATCCATCAGCAGATCACACTTGCATAGCTAAGATGCCGATACATTTTTTTTACAATTATTTGACAACAGTTAGGAGCCAGAACTCTTTTCGAATACATCAAACAATACAAATACTATAGTATCCTACCCCGAAAGTATCTAGAACTAACGCCTATCCATTAGCAGATCACACTTGCATAGTTAAGATGCCCATAAAATTTGTTTACAATTATTTGACAACAGTTAGGAGCCAGAACTCTTTTTGAATACATCAAACAATATAAATACCATAGTACCTTACCCAGAAAGTACCTAGAACGAACGCCTATCCATCAGCAGATCACACTTGCATAGTTAAGCTGCCGATAACATTTTTTTACAATTATTTGACAACAGTTAGGAGCTAGAACTCTTTTCGAATACATCAAACAATACAAATACTATAGTATCCTACCCAGAAAGTACCTAGAACTAACGCCTATCCATCAGCAGATCACACTTGCATAGTTAAGATGCCGATAAAATTTTTTTACAATTATTTGACAACAGTTAGGAGCCAGAACTCTTTTCGAATACATCAAACAATACAAATACTATAGTATCCTACCCAGAAAGTACCTAGAACTAACGCCTATCCATCAGCAGATCACACTTGCATAGTTAAGATGCCGATAAAATTTTTTTACAATTATTTGACAACAGTTAGGAGCCAGAACTCTTTTCGAATACATCAAACAATACAAATACTATAGTATCCTACCCAGAAAGTACCTAGAACTAACGCCTATCCATCAGCAGATCACACTTGCATAGTTAAGATGCCGATAACATTTTTTTACATTTATTTGACAACAGTTAGGAGCTAGAACTCTTTTCGAATACATCAAACAATACAAATACTATAGTATCCTATCCAGAAAGTACCTAGAACTAACGCCTATCCATCAGCAGATCACACTTGCATAGTTAAGATGCCGATAAAATTTTTTTTACAATTATTTGACAACAGTTAGGAGCCAGAACTCTTTTCGAATACATCAAACAATACAAATACTATAGTATCCTACCCCGAAAGTACCTAGAACTAACGCCTATCCATCAGCAGATCACACTTGCATAGTTAAGATGCCCATACAATTTTTTTACAATTATTTGGCAACAGTTAGGAGCCAGAACTCTTTTTGAATACATCAAACAATACAAATACCATAGTATCCTACCCAGAAAGTACGTAGAACTAACGCCTATCCATCAACAGATCACACTTGCATAGTTAAGATGCCGATAAAATTTTTTTACAATTATTTGACAACAGTTAGGAGCCAGAACTCTTTTCGAATACATCAAACAATACAAATACTATAGTATTCTACCCCGAAAGTACCTAGAACTAACGCCTATCCATCAGCAGATCACACTTGCATAGTTAAGATGCCCATAAAAATTTTTTACAATTATTTGACAACAGTTAGGAGCCAGAACTCTTTTTGAATACATCAAACAATACAAATGGCATAGTATCCTACCCAGAAAGTACCTAGAACTAACGCCTATCCATCAGCAGATCACACTTGCATAGTTAAGATGCCGATAACATATTTTTACAATTATTTGACAACAGTTAGGAGCCAGAACTCTTTTCGAATACATCAAACAATAGTAATACTATAGTATCCTACCCAGAAAGTACCTAAAACTAACGCCTATCCATCAGCAGATCACACTTGCATAGTTAAGATGCCGATAAAATTTTTTTACAATTATTTGACAACAGTTAGGAGCCAGAACTCTTTTCGAATACATCAAACAATACAAATCCTATAGTATCCTACCCCGAAAGTACCTAGAACTAACGCCTATCCATCAGCAAATCACACTTGCATAGTTAAGATGCCCATAACATTTTTTTACAATTATTTGACAACAGTTAGGAGCCAGAACTCTTTTTGAATACATCAAACAATATAAATACCATAGTATCTTACCCAGAAAGTACCTAGAACGAACGCCTATCCATCAGCAGATCACACTTGCATAGTTAAGCTGCCGATAACATTTTTTTACAATTATTTGACAACAGTTAGGAGCTAGAACTCTTTTCGAATACATCAAACAATACAAATACTATAGTATCCTACCCAGAAAGTACCTAGAACTAACGCCTATCCATCAGCAGATCACACTTGCATAGTTAAGATGCCGATAAAATTTTTTTACAATTATTTGACAACAGTTAGGAGCCAGAACTCTTTTCGAATACATCAAACAATACAAATACTATAGTATCCTACCCCGAAAGTACCTAGAACTAACGCTTATCCATCAGCAGATCACACTTGCATAGTTAAGATGCCGATAACATTTTTTTACAATTATTTGACAACAGTTAGGAGCCAGAACTCTTTTTGAATACATCAAACAATACAAATACCATAGTACCCTACCCAGAAAGTACCTAGAACTAACGCCTATCCATCAGCAGATCACACTTGCATAGTTAAGATGCCGATAAAATTTTTTTACAATTATTTGACAACAGTTAGGAGGCAGAACTCTTTTCGAATACATCAAATAATACAAATACTATAGTATCCTACGCCGAAAGTACTTAGAACTAACGCTTATCCATCAGCAGATCACACTTGCATAGCTAAGATGCCGATACATTTTTTTTACAATTACTTGACAACAGTTAGGAGCCAGAACTCTTTTCGAATACATCAAACAATACAAATACTATAGTATCCTACCCCGAAAGTACCTAGAACTAACGCCTATCCATCAGCAGATCACACTTGCATAGTTAAGATGCCGATAAAATTTTTTTACAATTATTTGACAACAGTTAGGAGCCAGAACTCTTTTCGAATACATCAAACGATACAAATACTATAGTATCCTACCCCGAAAGTACCTAGAACTAACGCTTATCCATCAGCAGATCACACTTGCATAGCTAAGATGCCGATACATTTTTTTTACAATTATTTGACAACAGTTAGGAGCCAGAACTCTTTTCGAATACATCAAACAATACAAATACTATAGTATCCTACCCCGAAAGTATCTAGAACTAACGCCTATCCATTAGCAGATCACACTTGCATAGTTAAGATGCCCATAAAATTTTTTTACAATTATTTGACAACAGTTAGGAGCCAGAACTCTTTTTGAATACATCAAACAATATAAATACCATAGTATCTTACCCAGAAAGTACCTAGAACGAACGCCTATCCATCAGCAGATCACACTTGCATAGTTAAGCTGCCGATAACATTTTTTTACAATTATTTGACAACAGTTAGGAGCTAGAACTCTTTTCGAATACATCAAACAATACAAATACTATAGTATCCTACCCAGAAAGTACCTAGAACTAACGCCTATCCATCAGCAGATCACACTTGCATAGTTAAGATGCCCATAACATTTTTTTACAATTATTTGACAACAGTTAGGAGCCAGAACTCTTTTTGAATACATCAAACAATATAAATACCATAGTATCTTACCCAGAAAGTACCTAGAACGAACGCCTATCCATCAGCAGATCACACTTGCATAGTTAAGCTGCCGATAACATTTTTTTACAATTATTTGACAACAGTTAGGAGCTAGAACTCTTTTCGAATACATCAAACAATACAAATACTATAGTATTCTACCCAGAAAGTACCTAGAACTAACGCCTATCCATCAGCAGATCACACTTGCATAGTTAAGATGCCGATAAAATTTTTTTACAATTATTTGACAACAGTTAGGAGCCAGAACTCTTTTCGAATACATCAAACAATACAAATACTATAGTATCCTACCCCGAAAGTACCTAGAACTAACGCTTATCCATCAGCAGATCACACTTGCATAGTTAAGATGCCGATAACATTTTTTTACAATTATTTGACAACAGTTAGGAGCCAGAACTCTTTTTGAATACATCAAACAATACAAATACCATAGTACCCTACCCAGAAAGTACCTAGAACTAACGCCTATCCATCAGCAGATCACACTTGCATAGTTAAGATGCCGATAAAATTTTTTTACAATTATTTGACAACAGTTAGGAGCCAGAACTCTTTTCGAATACATCAAACAATACAAATACTATAGTATCCTACGCCGAAAGTACTTAGAACTAACGCTTATCCATCAGCAGATCACACTTGCATAGCTAAGATGCCGATACATTTTTTTTACAATTATTTGACAACAGTTAGGAGCCAGAACTCTTTTCGAATACATCAAACAATACAAATACTATAGTATTCTACCCCGAAAGTACCTAGAACTAACGCCTATCCATCAGCAGATCACACTTGCATAGTTAAGATGCCGATAAAATTTTTTTACAATTATTTGACAACAGTTAGGAGCCAGAACTCTTTTCGAATACATCAAACGATACAAATACTATAGTATCCTACCCCGAAAGTACCTAGAACTAACGCTTATCCATCAGCAGATCACACTTGCATAGCTAAGATGCCGATACATTTTTTTTACAATTATTTGACAACAGTTAGGAGCCAGAACTCTTTTCGAATACATCAAACAATACAAATACTATAGTATCCTACCCCGAAAGTATCTAGAACTAACGCCTATCCATTAGCAGATCACACTTGCATAGTTAAGATGCCCATAAAATTTGTTTACAATTATTTGACAACAGTTAGGAGCCAGAACTCTTTTCGAATACATCAAACAATACAAATCCTATAGTATCCTACCCCGAAAGTACCTAGAACTAACGCCTATCCATCAGCAAATCACACTTGCATAGTTAAGATGCCCATAACATTTTTTTACAATTATTTGACAACAGTTAGGAGCCAGAACTCTTTTTGAATACATCAAACAATATAAATACCATAGTATCTTACCCAGAAAGTACCTAGAACGAACGCCTATCCATCAGCAGATCACACTTGCATAGTTAAGCTGCCGATAACATTTTTTTACAATTATTTGACAACAGTTAGGAGCTAGAACTCTTTTCGAATACATCAAACAATACAAATACTATAGTATCCTACCCAGAAAGTACCTAGAACTAACGCCTATCCATCAGCAGATCACACTTGCATAGTTAAGATGCCGATAAAATTTTTTTACAATTATTTGACAACAGTTAGGAGCCAGAACTCTTTTCGAATACATCAAACAATACAAATACTATAGTATCCTACCCCGAAAGTACCTAGAACTAACGCTTATCCATCAGCAGATCACACTTGCATAGTTAAGATGCCGATAACATTTTTTTACAATTATTTGACAACAGTTAGGAGCCAGAACTCTTTTTGAATACATCAAACAATACAAATACCATAGTACCCTACCCAGAAAGTACCTAGAACTAACGCCTATCCATCAGCAGATCACACTTGCATAGTTAAGATGCCGATAAAATTTTTTTACAATTATTTGACAACAGTTAGGAGGCAGAACTCTTTTCGAATACATCAAATAATACAAATACTATAGTATCCTACGCCGAAAGTACTTAGAACTAACGCTTATCCATCAGCAGATCACACTTGCATAGCTAAGATGCCGATACATTTTTTTTACAATTACTTGACAACAGTTAGGAGCCAGAACTCTTTTCGAATACATCAAACAATACAAATACTATAGTATCCTACCCCGAAAGTACCTAGAACTAACGCCTATCCATCAGCAGATCACACTTGCATAGTTAAGATGCCGATAAAATTTTTTTACAATTATTTGACAACAGTTAGGAGCCAGAACTCTTTTCGAATACATCAAACGATACAAATACTATAGTATCCTACCCCGAAAGTACCTAGAACTAACGCTTATCCATCAGCAGATCACACTTGCATAGCTAAGATGCCGATACATTTTTTTTACAATTATTTGACAACAGTTAGGAGCCAGAACTCTTTTCGAATACATCAAACAATACAAATACTATAGTATCCTACCCCGAAAGTATCTAGAACTAACGCCTATCCATTAGCAGATCACACTTGCATAGTTAAGATGCCCATAAAATTTTTTTACAATTATTTGACAACAGTTAGGAGCCAGAACTCTTTTTGAATACATCAAACAATATAAATACCATAGTATCTTACCCAGAAAGTACCTAGAACGAACGCCTATCCATCAGCAGATCACACTTGCATAGTTAAGCTGCCGATAACATTTTTTTACAATTATTTGACAACAGTTAGGAGCTAGAACTCTTTTCGAATACATCAAACAATACAAATACTATAGTATCCTACCCAGAAAGTACCTAGAACTAACGCCTATCCATCAGCAGATCACACTTGCATAGTTAAGATGCCCATAACATTTTTTTACAATTATTTGACAACAGTTAGGAGCCAGAACTCTTTTTGAATACATCAAACAATATAAATACCATAGTATCTTACCCAGAAAGTACCTAGAACGAACGCCTATCCATCAGCAGATCACACTTGCATAGTTAAGCTGCCGATAACATTTTTTTACAATTATTTGACAACAGTTAGGAGCTAGAACTCTTTTCGAATACATCAAACAATACAAATACTATAGTATTCTACCCAGAAAGTACCTAGAACTAACGCCTATCCATCAGCAGATCACACTTGCATAGTTAAGATGCCGATAAAATTTTTTTACAATTATTTGACAACAGTTAGGAGCCAGAACTCTTTTCGAATACATCAAACAATACAAATACTATAGTATCCTACCCCGAAAGTACCTAGAACTAACGCTTATCCATCAGCAGATCACACTTGCATAGTTAAGATGCCGATAACATTTTTTTACAATTATTTGACAACAGTTAGGAGCCAGAACTCTTTTTGAATACATCAAACAATACAAATACCATAGTACCCTACCCAGAAAGTACCTAGAACTAACGCCTATCCATCAGCAGATCACACTTGCATAGTTAAGATGCCGATAAAATTTTTTTACAATTATTTGACAACAGTTAGGAGCCAGAACTCTTTTCGAATACATCAAACAATACAAATACTATAGTATCCTACGCCGAAAGTACTTAGAACTAACGCTTATCCATCAGCAGATCACACTTGCATAGCTAAGATGCCGATACATTTTTTTTACAATTATTTGACAACAGTTAGGAGCCAGAACTCTTTTCGAATACATCAAACAATACAAATACTATAGTATTCTACCCCGAAAGTACCTAGAACTAACGCCTATCCATCAGCAGATCACACTTGCATAGTTAAGATGCCGATAAAATTTTTTTACAATTATTTGACAACAGTTAGGAGCCAGAACTCTTTTCGAATACATCAAACGATACAAATACTATAGTATCCTACCCCGAAAGTACCTAGAACTAACGCTTATCCATCAGCAGATCACACTTGCATAGCTAAGATGCCGATACATTTTTTTTACAATTATTTGACAACAGTTAGGAGCCAGAACTCTTTTCGAATACATCAAACAATACAAATACTATAGTATCCTACCCCGAAAGTATCTAGAACTAACGCCTATCCATTAGCAGATCACACTTGCATAGTTAAGATGCCCATAAAATTTGTTTACAATTATTTGACAACAGTTAGGAGCCAGAACTCTTTTTGAATACATCAAACAATATAAATACCATAGTACCTTACCCAGAAAGTACCTAGAACGAACGCCTATCCATCAGCAGATCACACTTGCATAGTTAAGCTGCCGATAACATTTTTTTACAATTATTTGACAACAGTTAGGAGCTAGAACTCTTTTCGAATACATCAAACAATACAAATACTATAGTATCCTACCCAGAAAGTACCTAGAACTAACGCCTATCCATCAGCAGATCACACTTGCATAGTTAAGATGCCGATAAAATTTTTTTACAATTATTTGACAACAGTTAGGAGCCAGAACTCTTTTCGAATACATCAAACAATACAAATACTATAGTATCCTACCCAGAAAGTACCTAGAACTAACGCCTATCCATCAGCAGATCACACTTGCATAGTTAAGATGCCGATAACATTTTTTTACATTTATTTGACAACAGTTAGGAGCTAGAACTCTTTTCGAATACATCAAACAATACAAATACTATAGTATCCTATCCAGAAAGTACCTAGAACTAACGCCTATCCATCAGCAGATCACACTTGCATAGTTAAGATGCCGATAAAATTTTTTTTACAATTATTTGACAACAGTTAGGAGCCAGAACTCTTTTCGAATACATCAAACAATACAAATACTATAGCATTCTACCCCGAAAGTACCTAGAACTAACGCCTATCCATCAGCAGATCACACTTGCATAGTTAAGATGCCGATAAAATTTATTTACAATTATTTGACAACAGTTAGGAGCCAGAACTCTTTTCGAATACATCAAACGATACAAATACTATAGTATCCTACCCCGAAAGTACCTAGAACTAACGCTTATCCATCAGCAGATCACACTTGCATAGCTAAGATGCCGATACATTTTTTTTACAATTATTTGACAACAGTTAGGAGCCAGAACTCTTTTCGAATACATCAAACAATACAAATACTATAGTATCCTACCCCGAAAGTATCTAGAACTAACGCCTATCCATTAGCAGATCACACTTGCATAGTTAAGATGCCCATAAAATTTGTTTACAATTATTTGACAACAGTTAGGAGCCAGAACTCTTTTTGAATACATCAAACAATATAAATACCATAGTACCTTACCCAGAAAGTACCTAGAACGAACGCCTATCCATCAGCAGATCACACTTGCATAGTTAAGCTGCCGATAACATTTTTTTACAATTATTTGACAACAGTTAGGAGCTAGAACTCTTTTCGAATACATCAAACAATACAAATACTATAGTATCCTACCCAGAAAGTACCTAGAACTAACGCCTATCCATCAGCAGATCACACTTGCATAGTTAAGATGCCGATAAAATTTTTTTACAATTATTTGACAACAGTTAGGAGCCAGAACTCTTTTCGAATACATCAAACAATACAAATACTATAGTATCCTACCCAGAAAGTACCTAGAACTAACGCCTATCCATCAGCAGATCACACTTGCATAGTTAAGATGCCGATAACATTTTTTTACATTTATTTGACAACAGTTAGGAGCTAGAACTCTTTTCGAATACATCAAACAATACAAATACTATAGTATCCTATCCAGAAAGTACCTAGAACTAACGCCTATCCATCAGCAGATCACACTTGCATAGTTAAGATGCCGATAAAATTTTTTTTACAATTATTTGACAACAGTTAGGAGCCAGAACTCTTTTCGTATACATCAAACAATACAAATACTATAGTATCCTACCCAGAAAGTACCTAGAACTAACGCATATCCATCAGCAGATCACACTTGCATAGTTAAGATGCCGATAAAAATTTTTTACAATTATTTGACAACAGTTAGGAGCCAGAACTCTTTTCGAATACATCAAACAATACAAATACTATAGTATCCTACCCCGAAAGTACCTAGAACTAACGCCTATCCATCAGCAGATCACACTTGCATAGTTAAGATGCCCATACAATTTTTTTACAATTATTTGGCAACAGTTAGGAGCCAGAACTCTTTTTGAATACATCAAACAATACAAATACCATAGTATCCTACCCAGAAAGTACGTAGAACTAACGCCTATCCATCAACAGATCACACTTGCATAGTTAAGATGCCGATAAAATTTTTTTACAATTATTTGACAACAGTTAGGAGCCAGAACTCTTTTCGAATACATCAAACAATACAAATACTATAGTATTCTTCCCCGAAAGTACCTAGAACTAACGCCTATCCATCAGCAGATCACACTTGCATAGTTAAGATGCCGATAACATATTTTTACAATTATTTGACAACAGTTAGGAGCCAGAACTCTTTTCGAATACATCAAACAATACAAATACTATAGTATCCTACCCCGAAAGTACCTAGAACTAACGCTTATCCATCAGCAGATCACACTTGCATAGTTAAGATGCCGATAACATTTTTTTACAATTATTTGATAACAGTTAGGAGCCAGAACTCTTTTCGAATACATCAAAAAATACAAATACTATAGTATCCTACCCAGAAAGTACCTAGAACTAACGCCTATCCATCAGCAGATCACACTTGCGTAGTCAAGATGCCGATAAATTTTTTTTACAATTATTTGACAACAGTTAGGAGCCAGAACTCTTTTCGAATACATCAAACAATAGTAATACTATAGTATCCTACCCAGAAAGTACCTAAAACTAACGCCTATCCATCAGCAGATCACACTTGCATAGTTAAGATGCCGATAAAATTTTTTTACAATTATTTGACAACAGTTAGGAGCCAGAACTCTTTTCGAATACATCAAACAATACAAATCCTATAGTATCCTACCCCGAAAGTACCTAGAACTAACGCCTATCCATCAGCAAATCACACTTGCATAGTTAAGATGCCCATAACATTTTTTTACAATTATTTGACAACAGTTAGGAGCCAGAACTCTTTTTGAATACATCAAACAATATAAATACCATAGTATCTTACCCAGAAAGTACCTAGAACGAACGCCTATCCATCAGCAGATCACACTTGCATAGTTAAGCTGCCGATAACATTTTTTTACAATTATTTGACAACAGTTAGGAGCTAGAACTCTTTTCGAATACATCAAACAATACAAATACTATAGTATCCTACCCAGAAAGTACCTAGAACTAACGCCTATCCATCAGCAGATCACACTTGCATAGTTAAGATGCCGATAAAATTTTTTTACAATTATTTGACAACAGTTAGGAGCCAGAACTCTTTTCGAATACATCAAACAATACAAATACTATAGTATCCTACCCCGAAAGTACCTAGAACTAACGCTTATCCATCAGCAGATCACACTTGCATAGTTAAGATGCCGATAACATTTTTTTACAATTATTTGACAACAGTTAGGAGCCAGAACTCTTTTTGAATACATCAAACAATACAAATACCATAGTACCCTACCCAGAAAGTACCTAGAACTAACGCCTATCCATCAGCAGATCACACTTGCATAGTTAAGATGCCGATAAAATTTTTTTACAATTATTTGACAACAGTTAGGAGCCAGAACTCTTTTCGAATACATCAAACAATACAAATACTATAGTATCCTACGCCGAAAGTACTTAGAACTAACGCTTATCCATCAGCAGATCACACTTGCATAGCTAAGATGCCGATACATTTTTTTTACAATTACTTGACAACAGTTAGGAGCCAGAACTCTTTTCGAATACATCAAACAATACAAATACTATAGTATCCTACCCCGAAAGTACCTAGAACTAACGCCTATCCATCAGCAGATCACACTTGCATAGTTAAGATGCCGATAAAATTTTTTTACAATTATTTGACAACAGTTAGGAGCCAGAACTCTTTTCGAATACATCAAACGATACAAATACTATAGTATCCTACCCCGAAAGTACCTAGAACTAACGCTTATCCATCAGCAGATCACACTTGCATAGCTAAGATGCCGATACATTTTTTTTACAATTATTTGACAACAGTTAGGAGCCAGAACTCTTTTCGAATACATCAAACAATACAAATACTATAGTATCCTACCCCGAAAGTATCTAGAACTAACGCCTATCCATTAGCAGATCACACTTGCATAGTTAAGATGCCCATAAAATTTTTTTACAATTATTTGACAACAGTTAGGAGCCAGAACTCTTTTTGAATACATCAAACAATATAAATACCATAGTATCTTACCCAGAAAGTACCTAGAACGAACGCCTATCCATCAGCAGATCACACTTGCATAGTTAAGCTGCCGATAACATTTTTTTACAATTATTTGACAACAGTTAGGAGCTAGAACTCTTTTCGAATACATCAAACAATACAAATACTATAGTATCCTACCCAGAAAGTACCTAGAACTAACGCCTATCCATCAGCAGATCACACTTGCATAGTTAAGATGCCCATAACATTTTTTTACAATTATTTGACAACAGTTAGGAGCCAGAACTCTTTTTGAATACATCAAACAATATAAATACCATAGTATCTTACCCAGAAAGTACCTAGAACGAACGCCTATCCATCAGCAGATCACACTTGCATAGTTAAGCTGCCGATAACATTTTTTTACAATTATTTGACAACAGTTAGGAGCTAGAACTCTTTTCGAATACATCAAACAATACAAATACTATAGTATTCTACCCAGAAAGTACCTAGAACTAACGCCTATCCATCAGCAGATCACACTTGCATAGTTAAGATGCCGATAAAATTTTTTTACAATTATTTGACAACAGTTAGGAGCCAGAACTCTTTTCGAATACATCAAACAATACAAATACTATAGTATCCTACCCCGAAAGTACCTAGAACTAACGCTTATCCATCAGCAGATCACACTTGCATAGTTAAGATGCCGATAACATTTTTTTACAATTATTTGACAACAGTTAGGAGCCAGAACTCTTTTTGAATACATCAAACAATACAAATACCATAGTACCCTACCCAGAAAGTACCTAGAACTAACGCCTATCCATCAGCAGATCACACTTGCATAGTTAAGATGCCGATAAAATTTTTTTACAATTATTTGACAACAGTTAGGAGCCAGAACTCTTTTCGAATACATCAAACAATACAAATACTATAGTATCCTACGCCGAAAGTACTTAGAACTAACGCTTATCCATCAGCAGATCACACTTGCATAGCTAAGATGCCGATACATTTTTTTTACAATTATTTGACAACAGTTAGGAGCCAGAACTCTTTTCGAATACATCAAACAATACAAATACTATAGTATTCTACCCCGAAAGTACCTAGAACTAACGCCTATCCATCAGCAGATCACACTTGCATAGTTAAGATGCCGATAAAATTTTTTTACAATTATTTGACAACAGTTAGGAGCCAGAACTCTTTTCGAATACATCAAACGATACAAATACTATAGTATCCTACCCCGAAAGTACCTAGAACTAACGCTTATCCATCAGCAGATCACACTTGCATAGCTAAGATGCCGATACATTTTTTTTACAATTATTTGACAACAGTTAGGAGCCAGAACTCTTTTCGAATACATCAAACAATACAAATACTACAGTATCCTACCCCGAAAGTATCTAGAACTAACGCCTATCCATTAGCAGATCACACTTGCATAGTTAAGATGCCCATAAAATTTGTTTACAATTATTTGACAACAGTTAGGAGCCAGAACTCTTTTTGAATACATCAAACAATATAAATACCATAGTACCTTACCCAGAAAGTACCTAGAACGAACGCCTATCCATCAGCAGATCACACTTGCATAGTTAAGCTGCCGATAACATTTTTTTACAATTATTTGACAACAGTTAGGAGCTAGAACTCTTTTCGAATACATCAAACAATACAAATACTATAGTATCCTACCCAGAAAGTACCTAGAACTAACGCCTATCCATCAGCAGATCACACTTGCATAGTTAAGATGCCGATAAAATTTTTTTACAATTATTTGACAACAGTTAGGAGCCAGAACTCTTTTCGAATACATCAAACAATACAAATACTATAGTATCCTACCCAGAAAGTACCTAGAACTAACGCCTATCCATCAGCAGATCACACTTGCATAGTTAAGATGCCGATAAAATTTTTTTACATTTATTTGACAACAGTTAGGAGCCAGAACTCTTTTCGAATACATCAAACAATACAAATACTATAGTATCCTACCCCGAAAGTACCTAGAACTAACGCTTATTCATCAGCAGATCACACTTGCATAGTTAAGATGCCCATAAAATTTTTTTACAATTATTTGACAACAGTTAGGAGCCAGAACTCTTTTCGAATACATCAAACAATACAAATACTATAGTATTCTACCCCGAAAGTACCTAGAACTAACGCCTATCCATCAGCAGATCACACTTGCATAGTTAAGATGCCGATAAAATTTTTTTACAATTATTTGACAACAGTTAGGAGCCAGAACTCTTTTCGAATACATCAAACGATACAAATACTATAGTATCCTACCCCGAAAGTACCTAGAACTAACGCTTATCCATCAGCAGATCACACTTGCATAGCTAAGATGCCGATACATTTTTTTTACAATTATTTGACAACAGTTAGGAGCCAGAACTCTTTTCGAATACATCAAACAATACAAATACTATAGTATCCTACCCCGAAAGTATCTAGAACTAACGCCTATCCATTAGCAGATCACACTTGCATAGTTAAGATGCCCATAAAATTTGTTTACAATTATTTGACAACAGTTAGGAGCCAGAACTCTTTTTGAATACATCAAACAATATAAATACCATAGTACCTTACCCAGAAAGTACCTAGAACGAACGCCTATCCATCAGCAGATCACACTTGCATAGTTAAGCTGCCGATAACATTTTTTTACAATTATTTGACAACAGTTAGGAGCTAGAACTCTTTTCGAATACATCAAACAATACAAATACTATAGTATCCTACCCAGAAAGTACCTAGAACTAACGCCTATCCATCAGCAGATCACACTTGCATAGTTAAGATGCCGATAAAATTTTTTTACAATTATTTGACAACAGTTAGGAGCCAGAACTCTTTTCGAATACATCAAACAATACAAATACTATAGTATCCTACCCAGAAAGTACCTAGAACTAACGCCTATCCATCAGCAGATCACACTTGCATAGTTAAGATGCCGATAAAATTTTTTTACATTTATTTGACAACAGTTAGGAGCCAGAACTCTTTTCGAATACATCAAACAATACAAATACTATAGTATCCTACCCCGAAAGTACCTAGAACTAACGCTTATTCATCAGCAGATCACACTTGCATAGTTAAGATGCCCATAAAATTTTTTTACAATTATTTGACAACAGTTAGGAGCCAGAACGCTTTTCGAATACATCAAACAATACAAATACTATAGTATCCTACCCAGAAAGTACCTAGAACTAACGCCTATCCATCAGCAGATCACACTTGCATAGTTAAGATGCCGATAACATTTTTTTTACAATTATTTGACAACAGTTAGGAGCCAGAACTCTTTTCGAATACATCAAACAATACAAATACTATAGAACGAAAATTTTAGGTACAATTTCAATTTTCTTTTCTTAGTTCGCCATTTTTTTAAATGTTCAACTTATCAAATGTTTCTTAGGTATAAGTTCAGTATTTGGACGTTAAAATACTTAAAATTCTTGGCTCATAGTTTTCAGGTTAATATTAAAGTCGTTGGATTTCCCACAAATGGACAACCGCCTTTTCTGGAACCTTTCTGGAAGACCACGCTATAACGTCGCCATTTCGCAATATTTTTTTAATGAAAAATTTAATTCAAATAGTTCAATTATATAATAAATTGAACCTAAAGTATCATAAGTGTAAAACGTTTTTTTTCTTTCCTACAAAGATGTTCAAAATTGACTATTTTTCGTCGCCTACATGTATTTCCCCTCTTAAGCAAGTAGGGTTAGAATAGGATATCTCTCGTGTTTGGAAATTTTATCCGTCTACCTGTCCGTTTGGGCGACACTTTGTTTGTGGGAAATTCAAGGGCTTCAATATTGATCTGAAAAATATGAGCCAATAATTTTTCGTATTTTAACATTCAAATGCTGATCTTATACCCAAGAAACATTTATAAGTTGAAAATAAAAAAAAAATGGTCACTTTAGAAAATAAAATAAAAATTAAATTTTTTAAAAATTTCTTATACTATTCGTCTGATTTCATTCAAGTTTGTTTTATTCGAAAGTTTAAATATCGAAGTATATTGACAATTATTTTTTAAAATATATATATTGATAGAGACTAAACCAAACTTGGATAAAATCGGAAAAATAGATTTTGAAATAATAATTCTCAAAATTCGCCTATTTTTTCCGCCGTCTAGTTGGATGTGTCCCCTTAAAGTACTACGTCACTTTTTTGCCAAAGGCGATAGAGCTCGCTCTTTGCGGTGAGGGCGTTAGTCTATCGTGGCGCGTACGGGTACGTACACTTTGAGGCTTGTCGAACGGAATTAAGGGGCGTGCGAGCAAGGGTACAAGGTACTTCTTGGGGAGCCTCGGGGCGAGAAAAGCTGGACGTGAATTTGCGAGAAGGGCCGACGGGGGCGAAATATACGATAGCGAGCGAGTAATACAGGCATACAGAAAAAGTGGCAGAGAGAGAGAGAGAGAGCGAGAGAGCGATAGAGAGAGAGAGTGTGAGAGAGCGGGGGGGAGAGAAAGTCCTTTCCATCAGAAATTCTTCGTGCGCTCGGTAATCGTTCAAGAATGTCATAAGCGGGGTGTTAACTGCCACCTCTGATAACGGCAAGCTCTATACAGGGTGGCCCGGAAAGTGACGTACGAGATGAACATTTAGATGCCTCTTTTACATCTATCCGTATCACCTTCATCGATGTTCTACAATTGCTTTTTTACTTTCCGAGAAAAAGGCATTTTTGGAGGGAAGAAATACATGTAGACGAGGGAAAAATAGCAAATTTTGATAATTTTTTTTCGGAAAGAAACAAAAGGTTTTATATTCATTTAGCTACAATTTAATACATAATTAAACTGTTTAAATTCATTCCTTCATTCAAAAAAAATAATCCAAAATGGTGACTTTATGGCGTGGTTCTCCAGGATGGTTTTGGCGGCAGTTGTCCGTTTGTGGGAAATCCAACGACTTCACTATTGATCTGAAAAATACGAGCCAAGAATTTTAAATATTTTAACTACCACATACTGAACTTGAACCTAAAAAACATTTAAAAAGTTGAAAATGTGAAGAATGGGACACTTCAGGCAAGAAAAAAATCGAAATTCTACGCAAAGTGTTCACTCCATTGTTGCAATAAAAAAGTACCTTTTAACCCTTCGTGGCCAGCCTGGGCCGAATCGACCTGTTGATCTATTTTTGCTGTAAATATATAATAGTTTCCGGCTTCAAATGGGACTGTATTCACCATCTTACCTGGAGTTCGAAGTATCCTCATGCCATAAAATTTGCCCTCTTCACATGTCGAAATAAATACCTTTTTTGGAACGCGATCTATGCTACTATTTTTTTCCCAAAAGTAGCATATCTAAGGAGTACCACGTCCAAATTTTCGGGAAAAATGTTGAAAATTCACGAAACTATGATTTTTTGAGCGAAAAAGTGTATTTTTTTGCGTTTTCACCGCTTTATGAATTTTTTTTAACATGTCGCCATTTTATTTCTTATAAATAAATTTTTCGTACATCATCTAGAAAGTTCAAAGCATGGTCCGTAATTTTTTGAACCACTTCGGATGGATAGTTTGGTCACGATACTTTTTTTGAAAACTGACTGGGTAGAATCGACCCAAGTGTTGACCACCGCGATTGAATTTGGAGGTGTGACCACGAAGGGTTAAAAGTGATTTTCATAAACAAGTACGTATAAGTTCAAGTAATATTGTTATTGATTTTTACATATACACATATAGGCGGAAAGGACATTTTGAACTAGTTATATCTATGCAATGTTGGATATCCGCACATCTGGCTGTTTCAAGGACGGTCCTTAAACTTTTGCTCAAACGAATCATAATTTTGCGCACCACACTGACAAAAAAATTCTTTTCATATCAACTAGATGCGTCTATTTGATTTTTTTAAATGTGATTTAACTAGATTTTTCGCGAAATAAAATTTTTCCTATTGCATTCCATTATTAAAATTATGTATTTTATATTATATTTATTTATTTCAAATCAAGTTCTATTTGATACGATACCTTTCTTTTTTTTCCAAATAACAGCCTTGTTAGTGAAAAAAAAGACAAATAATTTACCTTTTTATCACCGCACTTTTTTGCCATTAATATTCCTTTCTCGTATTCATGCCATATATCGCGTTATATTTTTATTTATTTATATTGAATATATTTAATATTTAAAACGAATAGCTTGAACAAAAAATTAAAATATTTGAAACAATTAGGGTCGTAGTAGGCTGTGAGGCTGTTCAATAGATCCTATTTGAACTAAATAATTTTTTTTTGGCTGTGCAGGACAGTCCTTGATGTCGAATGTCCTTAAAATCATCTTTTCCTATATCTATCTATGAAGGAAGGTAAAATTCTTCCCCGTCGTTGCTCCCTCTTTATGCTCTACAACGTTGAACGCGCGTTCCGACCGGCGCCATGGCATATCGTGTTTTCAAGATAATTGGGAAGCATATCGCGAACCGGTGAACAACTCTGCTTTAGAAAATTTGGTATTCCGTGCATACCCGCCGTCACCCCGTATTGTCTCTTCGTAATTTCGATGAATTATGGGATCGGGAATTATAGCGGGTACAATCAGTCATATATTCATATATGTATATATATATGTATGTATGTATATATATATATATATATATATATATATTCGCTATACGAGACCGACGTCCCAAAAGTTCCACAATCGCGCACGCTGCATCGTCGAGAACTTTGCTCGCGTGAGCTTTTGTACACTGCTCATAATATTCGTCGCGTTCTTTCCAAATCCCTCGGATCTAGAGGCGGCTGGGTCAAGGGGACGGGGGAGGGGATCACGATAAAAGGCTTTTTTTTCCAATCGATTAGACGTAACAAATCCATATTTCACCCAATATCGCAGTGGTAATAACAATCGGAAGGTACGTATTTTCCGGAACGTATAAAAGGGCAAACAGGGTTTCGTGACCGGAAGCTTCCGCATGCAATGTTTTCGAGGAAAAAGTGGCAGGGCTATTATACGGCCTGTCCGCGTTAAGCTTCTTTTATAATGCATCATATATATATACAGGGTGGCTCGAAAAGAGACGTCCAAAAAGAGAATCTACAATGCCAAAAAAATATATTTAATTTAAATAGGATCTATTAAAATCAAATAGGTTTTTTTCGGCTATTGTTTGACGGTTGAAATGAACTGCAAAGTTTGTGGAAAATTTTTTCCTTGTTTTTTTTCCCGTGGTAACCTTAAAAAGAATATCAAAACCCACATTTTTATTTTTTAGAAAGTTTTGTACGATTTTTTTTCGCCCCAGTATTGCATTTTTAGCTAAAAAAGACATGTTTCAGAAAAAAAAGGCGTCATCGAAGAACTATAGGGTTTTAGAGAAAATATCAAGGGGGTAAAAAGTTGCATGGGTTCACACTGGAGTGGCTAGAATTTTTTTAGAATTTTTGTTGGCAATTGTTTTGAAAAAATTAAAATGAAAAATTTGTTCTCTCCACTCATCAAAGTTTCAATCAAAAATGGTAAAAACAAAAATGTTCAAAAAAATTCTGAACAAATTCTAGCCACTCCAGTTTGAACTTATGCAGCATTTTAGCCTCTTGACATTTCCTCTAAAACCATGGAAAAAAACGCGGAAAATTTTTTCCACAAGCTCTGCAGTTAATTTTTAACGGCCAAAAAATAGCCGAAAAATGGCCGCGTTCAAAAGTACGTACCGGGACGAAAAAAATCGTAAAGAATTTCCTCAAAAAGCAAATAAAAGGTAAATTTGTCCTCTTCAACATACCATTTGGGAAATTTAATTATCTTTATTTTTGAGTTCGCTATTTAACTGTCAAAAAAATATATTTAATTTAAATAGGATCTATTTAAATCAAATAGGTTTTTTCCTTGTCTCACGGCGTACTACAACCCTATTTGTTATTTTTTTTTTTCATTTTCTCAAACTATTCTTTTTAAATATTAAATATATGCAAATTAAATAAATAAATATTAGATCCAAATTAAACAAATAAAGATAAAACACGATATATCGCATGAATATGAAAAAAGAATATAGGTTCATGACATAACAGTGGGGTGAAAAAAAATGAAATTATTTTTCTTTATTTTTCACTAACAAGCTTGTTATTTGGAATAAAGTAAGGTATAGTTGTGCCTTTTATTAACAGGCGCGACTATTTATGTATAGAAAGACTAACCCTTTTCTACAACTGCAGAATGTTACAACAGTCTTCTAATGAAAACAAAGCCATGAGATTTTTGAGAGACTGAATCGTGTACCATTTTTTCCTCTATCTCTTTTGTCTTATCCTACGAGATTAAACTAAATCACAGATTCATTAGAAATAAATAAAATATTTAGTTATTAGACGATATTAAATAGATCTTGATTTGAAAAAATAAACATATTTAAAATAAAGAATTTGAATAATGGAATGCAATAGGAAACATTTGATTTCATGAAAAATTTAGTTAATTCAAATTAAAAAAAAATCATATAGACGCATCTAGTTAATATCAATAGAATTTTTCTGTCGCAGTATAGATGCCTCGTATACTTATTCGAATCACTCCCATCTATGTTCTACGATCTTTTATACTTTTCAAGAAAAGCACATTTTTTAATTTTTTTTTCTCGACTTTTCCTGTAGAATGGGTGTTTTATATTTTATGGGTGTTCTGAGAATTAATTTTAATAAGCCACAATAACGAAAATAATCGTTCCGAAAAAAATTGATACGGACAACCAAGTGACTTTAGCGCAATCAAGCTCGTACTGAAGGCGTATCGCACATGTTCACCTGCAACCTATCAAAGTCTAGCGTTTCAAGTGTTGCCAGATCAAACGCTACATTGCCAGTCTCATTACTTAATTTACACACTTCGTATATAAGTCGCAGAATGGTCAGAAAAATATAAAAAATTGATAATCGAAGTCTTAACATGCCGTCATTTTGTAATTTTTTTTATTTCTTTATCGCTCAATCTGGTACCAAACATCACAATGTTCATACAGATTAAGGCCGCACTAGGATTTTCTAAAAATCGATTTTTTTTTGTTAAACATGTACCTTAGTACCTATAAAATTATATTCCAAAAGATTATGGGTGTGAAAAATCTCTAAGTACTCGATTTTCGAATTCTAGTGCAACTCCTCTTGATTCATGTCGTGACTTTCTACTAACTTTAAACGCGTTTATCTCAAAACTACATTTTTCAAGTTGGCCGGACTCATAACTCAAACAAATTTCAACCGATTCACTTGAAATTTTAACTGTATATTTAGAATTACATTTTCTGAGGCACTACGTACGATTCTTTTTATTATATTGCATAGTTCCTTTTTATAAACAATTTTCTGACGATTTACTCATGGCATTTTATACTTTTTGTTTTAGAAATGCGCCATTTTGACAAAAAACAATATATCAAAAAAATCCTACGTACTTCTATAGCTATTCTTATATATAATCGAAAAAACTTTAGAGTCTCAACAAAACTCAAAAATTATAGAAGCTGGTCCGGCCGTTGACCTTTCAGAAATAAAGGCGTCATCGGAAAAATGTTGCACAGCCGCCATTTTGACATGTATCGCTGTGAAAAAATAATTTTGTATAGTCAATTACGTGTATAATAAAACGCCTATTTTGTAATTTCGATTTATTTTATAGTTTCGCTGAAAAAAAATCACGAAATGTGCCCTTTCTTTTGTCCTCTAGAGTGGCCTAAGGCCTTATGAATATGTTTGGTTGTTTTTTTATTACATTCATCGAACGTCCACAACACTAGTCGCCAATTGGGAGCGTTTTCCTCGCACCGTTGTGAACAAACGTACAAAAGTACATGATTATGAATTTCATTTTTCTTTCTTTAATTTGTACATGTTCTTGAACGATCAATAAATACGTGTAGACAATTCCAGAAGGAAAACTGGAACAGTTCAACAGTTATTCCATCCTTAAATTGCGTCCAAAGCAGCGCTTTAGACAACAACACTGCTTCAACAGTGCACTTCGTATCGATAAGACAAGTAAAAAAGAACTCCCGTGGAAAATACAGAAACAAGAGAGAAAAATAAAAAAATGAATTTTCCTCGAAGAGTAAAAAAAAATCGTGCAACATACATGGGAGTGATTCTAATAGGTATTGAAACGGGATAACTAGATTTTCCTTTTGGACGTCACTTTTCGGGCTACCCTGTATCCTTACAAATATCCTCGGGTGAATATATGTATATATAAATGTGAATCTATAGACACAAATACTCGAGGACATTTGTAAGGGTAGCACGAAGAGCAATATTCCACGACACAAAACTCCACGCTCGTACACTCTCGCTTGGACGAATGAAACCGACTTCGAATCCCAAGATTCTTCTGTCTGGTGCTTGTCCATTGAAGCAGACCACGCGCTGGTATTTCCTTATGAGAATGCAACGCGGTATAAAGTCCCAGATATTATTTATGTTATGTCATATATACATACATATATATATATATATATATATCGCATATGTACCGTGGTCGATGATCCTTAGAAATTGAATCGGACCTACGATCGTAAAAATACATCCACATGCGGATGTGTTTCCGTGCCAGCTCGAACAATATCTAATCTCGGCAGCCTTCAAATTCATCAATTTTCCATTGATACCAGACTTCTCGTTCTAAAGGCCAAGATTCAGGTGTTTTTCTCCTGTAATTCGCGCATTGCGAGATTTTTCGATTATATTTAGGATTGTTTGGGTTTGCAGAGAGATTATATTAGATTATGGTCAGGTTTGTGTGGGATTGTTTGGGTTTGCAGAGAGAGAGAGAGAGAGAAATGGAAAGAAAATGTGGAAAATGGATTATCAGCGATGTGGAAAAATAAATCTTTTGTATTTTTTTTCTGGGTATGCGCACGTCAACATAAATACCGTAATAAAAATATATACTTCGTATCCCGGTTCCGGAGGAACGATCATTCACTGGCGAGATGTCGAATTATAAAACCAGATGGATTTTTTTTATTCCGTTCTTCCTTTTACGATACTTTCGATCGAATGCTTCGCGCCCGTGAGGAACCTCTGCGGACACGATACTGCTGCCCATTAGGATCAATTCTTATTTATATGTACACATACACACACACAGATATATATTTATATATATAATGAACGTTCCGTTACTTTTTTCGTGCTCACGCAGCGCTTGTGAACAAATCAACAGTACGATGTTCCATTTTACGTGGACATCTAGTTATGATTTGCAATGATATATATCGTATTTGTACCGGTTGGACAAATATACAATATTTTACGCAATATCGAATCTATCTCTCAATATATATATATGAATAAAGTGGAAAAGGACATTTTGAACTCGTTATATACATGCAATGTTGACGATCAGCACATCTGGGTATTTCGAGTACGGTCCTTAAGGGGTTACGTGGGTTTCAAAGTCAAAAAAAGCATATTTTCTCTATTTTTTTAAAATATAATATATAAATTATTGTATTCAAAATGTTAAGCACATAAAAGAGCAACATTTCAACAATATTTAAAAAAATGTCCATCCAAAAATTTGGGAAATTCAGCCGGTGGGACCTGGTTTCCGGAGACCCCTCAAAAAAAAAGGGTCCTCGTGGTGGTCAGGATAACTCATGATAGCTTTATCTGAAATTAAAAAACCAATTTTTTTCTGTTATTAGATAAGTATAGCTCGTGATTGAACGAAGGATTTTTTGAAAAATTGAAATTTGAAGTTTCGGCAGAGATGTATGCAAAATAGTTCAATTTTTGGTACAATTTACATTACGTACAGCCTTGTAAAATTAGTTGTAATCGAACAAAAAACCTTTGTTCACTCACTAGTCAATGCTATTTTGAAGAAGTGTGCAACATTTCAATAAGATCGGTGCATTAGTTTTTGACAATTCGTGTCCACCGACTTCAAAAATAGTGTTTTGAGAAAAATGCGTATACCTGCGTCGCTCCCGGCCGGTCTTTCCCAACGGGTGGAATTCCCAAAGGCTCTCTCTCCTAGACTTTTACCCCGATTGACTTAAAACTTTGGGAGAATATTTTAGACATATTGTACTATTGGATAATAAAATTTAAAAAATGGATTTTTTGAAAATTTTAAATCCCACGTAACCCCTTGAATTTTTCTTCCAACGTATCGGTGATTTTCGTCAACAGGACGATCCTTGAAATGGCCTTTATATAAATAAGCTCATATTTATCCAAAGGTGATGTTGAAGACATTGGGCTTTACATAACGCTTAGCGTGGGGACGATTGGGTACTGTGACGATGGTCTTCGAAGTCGAATGTCTTCAAAATTACCTTGTATACAGGTATATATATATATATATATATGAAAGTAGTCGTGAAATTCATTCGTTTGCACAGTGAGCGAGATAATATACTTTTTTTTATTGAAAACTTTAGCAATACCCGAACCACAAAACAACGACCACTTCTAAACTTCCGGAAGCGCGTTGGTTCCTTCATATATAGTTTCCCTTCTGAAAACAAAACTTGGTCGTTTCATCGAGTTCGTGGGAAAAGCTTTTCTATTTACTCCGATTTTCTCTCTCTCTCTTTCTCTCTCTTTCTCTTTCTCTCTTTCTCTCTCTCTATCACTCTCTTTCTCTCACTTTCAATCTCACTTCCGTTATTCGATGAAAATACCTTGATAGGGAGCCACGACGAGTTACAATGCAACATGCGCGCAGCCGGAAAGCTTCGTGATTGTGCGAGAGAGTTTAAGAAGAAGGCGAGCTTGCAATATGTACGCAAATATAAATATATATATATATATATATATATATATTTTCCCTTTTTCTTTTTTTAGATTCTCCTTCCTTCCGTCTCTTGTTTACTCTCTCTCTCTCTCTCTCTCTCTCTCTTGACCTTTTTTATTTTCTCGATGTCTTTTTTCATTTTTAATTCGCTCCTCCCTCTTCCTCTTCTTCACTCTCTATCTCTCTCTCTTGCCCTTTTTTATTATCTCCCTCCCTCTTTTTATTTTTAATCCTCTCCCGCCCTTCTCCTCTTGTGTGCTCTCTGTCTCTCTTGCCCCTTTTATTCTTTCCCTCTTTCTTTTTTCTTCTTTTATTATGTCCCTATCTCTTGTTCTTCGTTATTCTCTCTCGTCTTCGTTCTCTTATTTATTTTCTCGCTCCTCTTGCTTACTCGCTGTTTCTTTCTCTTTTGCTCTTTTTTTGTTATTTCCCTCGTTCTTTCTTTTTTTTTTTAAATAATGTTCCCCCTCTTTTTTTCCTTTCTGTTCTCTCTCTCTCCCTCTGCCTCTTGTTTGTTTTCTCGCTCTCTCGGACATTCTCCCTCTCTCTCTTTCCCTCATTATTTTTATTTTGCATATTTTTTCCCTCTTTCACTCCCTTTCTCTTACTATTTTCTTTTTTATTCTCTCTCTCTCTCTCTCTCTCTCTCTCTCTCTCTCTCTCTCTCTCTCTCTCTGTATATATATATATATATCGTGATAGGAACAATTACACGAATTATGATTGCCTAGCGCGAGAATAAGGCGGCCTCTCCAGTATTTTCATTATCAACCCGATGCTCCCCGGCAGAGATAGCAAACCCGGAAGCAGAACAAAGAAATCGAAATAAAATGAAGATGTGTTCGAAGGTTCTCGTACTGGTCGTTATACGCGGGGTGATCTGAAATGATGCGGTAGTTTGAGAGCTGGGGGGTAAGGAGGACTAATGAGTAAAGTTTTCGTCGTGGCAGTCGCGAAAGACAGTCCTGTTACATAATGTATTTTGTGCGGGCGCGAGGGAGAACTCCACAGGCAACTCTTCAGAATTATCGCGTTAAGGGTAGGTATGTAATGAGACGGGATAAATTTTGCACGGTTTTCGAGATTTCTGAGGAGACGTTGTGTTAATTTTTGAGTATTTCAAATATTTGAAGGAAAACATGAGCCTTGTAGGTTTATTTTGAACAGTGGCACGATTTTTTTTATTGTTTTAATTCTGCAATGGTGGCTCACGGGGTCTGCATACGCTTGAAATTGCAACAATGGAATTTTTTCATCGTTTAGTTTTCAAGCCTTGGATCTTGAGTTCAATCTGGAAGAATGATTTTGTGAAAATTTCAAAAACTGATCGAGTTAGGATGATTTTCGTGAAGGGTTAGATCAGTTTTTTTTTAAACATTTTTCTCGAGACGATGTTCAAAATTTATTCCTTCGATCCACTTCAAATTCAGACAGAGCAACGTTTAGAACATTTTCTATCGTACGATCGGAGAATTTTTTCATAGGTCTATCCGTTTGTTAATAACAAATGCTTAAAATTGTTTTTTTGTCGAAAGTTGAACTGTTCTTCTACAGCTTGTCATTTTGATAATTTTTTAAATTTCAAAAAAGTATCCGGTCATAAGGAAGTTTCATTATTGTACTAAAGGTAATTTTTATTTATTTTTTATTTCAGATGAGCCTAGTTGTCAGAGCCGCCTATACCTATTGGCCATGCAGCAACGTCGGCCCTTTCTTCGAACAATATTAATTCCATTGTTTATCGATATTTTTCAATAAGAAAAAGATTCAAACTTGACAACACTATGTATGAATTGTGTGTAAAATCCCGACCTCGTCATCTCAATACTCTGACTAGAAAAAAATACTGAAAATCGACTTGCTTTTTGGGGCTCCGAGCTGCTAACTGTCAGCCCGTGTCAGAATAATAATTTTCCACGTCTCAAATGCAAAGAATAATTGTAAAATATGCTCAAACTTTATTAAATACGATTTTTGTAAGAAAATAAATGTATTGATTTTTTCGATTGGATAAGCGCTTAGGACCAATATATCAATACCTCGCACGTTGATATACGAAAGAACGTTTTTCTAATTCCCTAGCCGTAGTCACGTGGGAGACCAAAGAACGTGAGAGAATTCACTGATTCTCACTTTTTTTGCAACTTCCCGCAGTGACACCACTTGGGAATAGAAATAGCAAGAGAGAGAGAGAGAGAGAGAGAGAGAGAGAGAGAGAGAGAGCACGCAGTCGAAAAACTTCGGAGCGTTTAACACACGCCGCAAGTTTTTTTTTATTGGCGTGAATATCCAGTCGTTATTCGAGAAAAACGCGATGGAGGAAAAATTATGTAATTCGTTCAGTTCGTTAGGGTGGCTTAACGAGCTCCGCACACCTATACATTTCGATTAAATCGCGGGGTGTACTTCTGAAAAGCCCACACCTCCGATTAATTTTAAACTTCGTATACTTATGTATTTTGACTCGCTGATCACGAATATGATAGTGAAAATACCCGCAAATTTTATTTTCAAGGTAAAAACTAAAAAAAACTTTTTTTTTGTTTTTCTATTTTATTTTTAATAAATATTGATCTTAGAAAAAAATGTTTCATACAAGAGTTGTAGCTTATGAATAGACTGATATTTTATGTTTCATACAAGTTTTGTCTAAAATCATTATTTTTCGAGAAAAATGGGATAATGCTCCAATAAGTATACAGGGTGGATCAATAACTATTAGCACTTTGGATATCTTCGAAACTATAAGGTTCACAGAAATATTTGCTGAAATGAAATTGCACAGTACGAAAGGGGCCATCCGATAGCGATAATAGTTTTTCGCAAATGTACTTCGGACATTTGAAGGTCAACTCCATTTTTTTTAATGGATCGGTATGTTTTTTTTTCTGTATCATGATAGAGGAGCTTCAAACGAGTTCAACGACTTATAACATAAGGTCATTGAAGGTCATAGAAAGTACATAAAGGCGATAATACTTACAGTTTTGGTAGTAAATAAAATTACTACTTGTTCGGGCCCATATTTACTGCATATGGGCCCAAACAAACGCAAATGCGTATGTAGATAATATAGAAACTAATGGAGTTTAGCAAAATATACTTATTGGAGTATTATCCCATTTTTCTTGGAAAATAATGATTTTAGATAAAATTCGTATAGAACATAAATTATCGGTCTTTTGATGGGTTACAATTTTTGTAGGAGACATTTTCCTCTACGATCAACATTTATTAAAATAAAATAGAAAAACTTAAAAAAAACCGTTTGTTTAGTTCTGACCTTGAAAATCAAATTTGCGGGTATTTTCACTAACATATTCGTGATCAGCGAGTCAAAAAACATAAGTAAACGAAGTTCTAAATTATTCGGAGGTGTGGGCTTTTCGGAAGTTTATCTAAATCGCGAGTGTACACGAGATCTAAAGGAAGCTTAATTGTGAAAATGTCTTTTTCATTTTATTTCTTACTTTCGCAGTTATATTTTTGCATGGGTTTCATGACGATTGAATGCAATTTGAGTCTCGACGAAATTACGCGCCAAGAAGAATTACAGTGGAAGCGCGGAAGTTGCGGAACGCGGGCAAATTGCTGTAAGACTAGTTGAGGCGGATTGTAATTTTGTAGAAAATCGCTGCAATGCAATTATAAGTACAATGTCGCGACGATTACAATGGCTTGGATTGCGACGAGTGCGATTCAGGAAAGAATAATATTTGCTGGGGGTCAGCTTTCTTCGTTAGTGAGGTACATGACATAATGAGGAGTTTGGGAACTTTTGTACAACGTTGTTAAAAGTTAGCTAATTAGCATTATTAATTTATTATTTATTGGTTCTTATTAATTTTTTTATTATTTATGATTTATCTCTTATAATTTATAATTTATTATGTATCGTTTGTTTTTTCTTATTTTTATTTACTATTAGGTGTACGACTTAATTTTTACAGATTTTTTCTTCGAGCTTAAAATTATATTTAAAATAGAAATATTTTCGCGGTCTTGTGTGGTTTTGAAAGAATCGGGCGCAAGGTTTCAGAACACCGAACGACAAGTCTACGTGAGGTACATAACCTCTTAGAACGGCAGAGTTTACGACGGCAACTGATAAACAGCACATTCGGCATTGCATTTTATCGATTTATCGAAAGAACACTTTTTTTTAGGGGTCTCCGGAAACCAGGTCCCACCGGCTGAATTTCTCAAATTTTTGGATAAAATTTTTTAAAAATATTGTCGAAATGTTTCTCTTTTATATGCTTAACATTTTGAATAAAATAATTTATATATTATATTTTAAAAAAATAGAGAAAATATGCGTTTTTTTTTGGCTTCGAAACCCACGTAACCCCTTGAAGAAAAAACACCTGACGTAATTAATGGACATCCCCTAAAAGGTTATCAATCAATGTACAGAGGGGGGGAAAGGTGTGAAAACCAACAAATCCTTGTGGGTCTTTACACGGTTCCCTCAGTTTCCCTTTGTACCTATATACTTGGAAATAAAGAACTTTACTATATATTCATTGTTATTATCGTTATTGTTGTTGTTATTGAGAGGGTGAGAGGCTGTTTGTATTTTTTTCTCTTATTCGAGGATACAGCGTGAACAGGTACGTGTATAAAGGGATAAGGGTCAGGTTTGAAGAAGTGAATTTATGACCGCTCATTTATCGATCCGGATAAAGGATAACAAACGAGACTTTCCACTTTTTTTCCCCACTATATATTTCTCTTCCTCACTCGTCTGCTTGCTCTGCCTGCCTGACACTTCTATATATATGTATAACCGCGAAAGCATACACACACGACAAGTTTCGCAAATGTCGGGTGGTGCAAGCATTTTTCGCGTTAGCGTTCCATACCTATACCATCGGAAAGTGCGAAGTGCTTCACCAATGGCGTATAGCACTCGAGCACGCGAACCCGCTCGATAAGCGGCATTCTTATCGAGACGACGTAGTGATTCGAACCTTTTTGTTTTTCGTTTGCCTATGAACCGTGTTTCCGGTCTTTTTTACTCAGGCTTTCATTATGCAGCGTCGATGAATTGACGTTTTCATAAATTGCGAAAATTTTTGACGATGAAAGTGAAAAAAAATTTAAGCAATTTTTGAAAATGAAGATAAGTGAAATAATTCATAAGTGATACATAAATTTAAGGGTTGATGTGATTAATTTTTTTCTTTTAATTTCCAATGTTTTTGAATATTCGGGCTTTGTGAATCTCGTTCTTTTTTATGGGGCCGGGTTGAAATTCCGAACTTTGAATGATCAGAACGCGAAAAATCTCGAACTTATTAGCTAGTACTCAATGATTCTGCAAATTTATAATTCCAAAATTTTATAAACAGTATTATCATATAACCGAAAATAATAATACACTAAGGAATTAAATGACAATGATCATGGGACCGACTGATAAAGCGTCGACACGAAAACACAGCACATAAAATAAGTATCAACCTCCCAAAATTAGAGAGTTCACAGTGCCGAAAAATTGTAGTATTAGAAATTCGAGTTCTTGAATGGCGAAGGTTTGTACGGGGAAAAGTTCCGAAAATAAGAATATCGATAGGAATCATTGATAGCTAAACATCCTTACGTTATATGTTCACAATAAAACGTGAAGGATGATCAAAACTCTAAAAAAATCTACCACGAAAGATCAAAACTCCGAAAGAATACTACCCCGAAAGATCAAAACTCCGAAAGAATTTTATCCGAAAGACCAAAACTCCGAAAATCTGAACACCGTCAAGACAAGTGGTGATGGTGCCTTCTAAACGCGTTAGCCTAACTTGCTATCTGCTTTATGTGCGAGTTTTCGGAATTTTGAACGTTCTGAACATTCTTTATCGGAATCTTACACTATCTAAACTTCAGTTTTCCCAAACTTGATGATCGAAGCTATGATTTCCGGAATCTAAAACTTTCGTGAACCTGACGAATCTCTTATTAGCTTTTATTATATTTAAACTTTCTGATATTGCACGTTTTCTATAATAAAAATTTCAGAACTTTGTGGCATGCTTAATATTACATATTTGGAGTTTTGTGTGTCGTATTACTGGTCGTTTAAATAAAGCGTTGATCTTCTTCATACTATTTTTGAAAATTATCTCGTATAAGAAATCATATTTGTATCTTTTTTCTATCGCTACTCGTACCCTTCTACATCATTTACAGTCAAATGTGTAGACTTTCGCTGTCATGATATTTACGAAACTTGTAGTTTCGGAACATTAAAATTAGGAATTTCAAGCCGTCGGAGCATTCAAAGTTCGGAATTTCAAGATCTTTTTTATTGCATGGTTTTGCAGCTTAGGCCCTAAACTTTAATTTATATTGAGAAGTTTTTAAAAATTCTAAAAATTGACCGAGTTATGAAGACTTTCGTGATAACATTGTGAATATTTATAACATTTTTTATCGTACGATCGGATGATTTTTTAATATATTTATCCATTTGTTGATAAAAAAAAGCTATTAAAATTGATTGTTTCGTCAAAAAGCGATATTTTTTTCTACAGCTTACTATTTTGGTAATTTTCAAAATTTCAAAAAAAGTATCCGGTCATACGAAGGTTTCATTTTTTTTATTTTTGATTTTTGATACCTTGATTGATTATGAATATTTGTCAATAGAAAAAAAGTCAAACTTGGCAAGACTACGTATCAATTGTGTGTAAAATTTCGATCTCATCATCCCAATACTTTCAATAGAAAAAAATATTGAATTTCGACCTGTTTTTTTTGGCCCCCGAGCTTTTACCCCTCAATTTTTGAAAGAACACGAGTACATTTTCACACACTCCATTTTCTGATAACAAAGTAAAAATTGGCTGATAACAAAAGCTCCGATGCAATTTCCAATCTCCTGTTTCTTTTCCATCAGTCACGTGGATAAAACTTGACGAAAGTTGAGTAGCGTGGAGGAACGTATTTTTTTTTGCGCGGAAGCACAAGAGCTCGCGTGACGTTTTTTTTTCTTTCTATACGTGCATACACACGACTCGAGATATATCAGCTCGTTTCTCGCGTAAATCATGGGACGGCGTTCGATATGAATCGGCCAATGGAAATTTCATTCGATCCGAACTTCGATTTTTTATTGTTTTATATTTTTAGTCGCAGAGAATCGACAGCTCGTATTTCAGCGAGTTGTTGTTTTTCTCACGGTTGTCTTTACGGAAAATTCTATACTCGTGTAAAAAGAAAAATGGATTTCTTTGAAGAGAATTTGTATCGAGGCAACCGGCACGTGACCATATCGAGAAGAAAATTTTGTTGACGAAGATAAATGTTGCTCGAATAAAGTGAAATTATTTGGGAAATTGACGAGTTCTGTTTTTTCATCATTTTTTCGGAGTTACTTTCACATGAAAAATTATATCTGACGGAAATAAATATTTGTCGTGAATAAAAATGAATGAAAAACAAATAAACGTAAATAAATATAATAAATATTCATTTCCGAGGAAATTAAATTGAAAATTGGAAGTCGGGGGAATAGCTGCGGTTTGCTATTATTTCGAGAAGGTTTTAACTTTTTTGATGGCAAAAGAGAGGGAGGGTGAGAATAAAAAAGAGCAAGAGAGAGAGAGAGAGAGAGAGAGAGAGAGAGAGAAAAGGGGAGCGAGAGGGACAATAAAAAAAGAGAAAAAGAGAGGGGCAGAATAAAAAGGAGCAAGCAAAAG
>OZ010716.1:26568107-26629843 GCA_963932345.1 Ophion ventricosus
GGACACCTTAAGGCTTAAATCATTCTAGAAGGGAAAATATTTTACGGAAACAAGAATAATAACACTATTGTAATTGCTTTATTATATTTGGTAACAATCAGACTTATTAAGTATATACATCCTTTGTAATGAACATTTTTTTTTAAACCCGTGAAATGACGATATTTCCAGACTCGTCGGAAAATATGGAAAGGTACGTGTCCATATTAACAGTATGAAATAAAAAGAATCGAATGTTCTTATTAATCTTCTTATTATGATCTTAGGCATTGATTAAGTTATTGCTTCGTTATCTTCGTTATTAATCTTAATCAAATATTTTTCGGGTCATCTTAATATATTCTTTGGAGTCAAGTTGCTCATGGATCGAGTATGGAAGGTTGTGTCGGAGTACTCCTCTACCCTATCCTATTTTTTTAAAGGCCTTAGGCCACTCTAGAGGCCAAAAAGGGCATATTTTGTGATTTTTTTTTCAGCGAAACCATACAATAAATCGGAATTACAAACTAGGGGTTTTATTATACACGTAATTGACTATAAAAAATTATTTTTTCACAACGATACATGTCAAAATGGCGACTGTGCAGCATTTTTCCGATGACGCCTTTATTTCTGGAAGGTCAACGGCCGGACCAACAGCTCCTGTAATTTTTGAATTATGATGAGACACTAAAGTTTTTTTGATTATATATAAGAATAGTTATAGAAGTACGTAGGATTTTTTTGATATATTATTTTTTGTTAAAATGGCGCATTTCTAAAATAAAAAGTATAAAATGCCATGAGAAAATCGTCAGAAAATTATTTATAAAAAAGGAACTATGCAATATAATTCAAAAAATCCTACGTAGTGCCTCAGAAAATGTAGTTCTAAATATACAGTTAAAATTTCAAGTGAATCGGTTGATATTTGTTTGAGTTATGAGTCCGGCCGACTTGAAAAATGTAGTTTTGAGATAAACGGGTTTAAAATCAATAGAAAGTCACGATATGAATCAAGAGGGATTGCGCTAGAATTCGAAAATCAAGTACTTAGAGATTTTTTACACCCATAATCTTTTGGAATATAATTTTATAGGTACTAAGGTATATGTTTAACAAAAAAACATCGATTTTTGGAAAATCCTAGAGTGGCCTAAGGCCTTAAACTAAATAACATTAAATTAAAGCCGTTATAGAGCACCTTAAACGTAGTATCATTTTTCACCTCTTCTCCTTTCACAGAAAAAATATATTTGATAGAACACTCTATCAGTCACCCTTCATTAGTGGCATGAATCAAAATACATGAATATATCGAACAAATGTAATCATTTAAAGATTATGGGGTAAATCTCACGTAATTAATGGACGTCCCCTTACTTGTAACGAACCAACGCATTTTATGGACACTGCCATTTTTTAGGATCGTTGCCACACCTTTGAGGATCGATCAGAATTGGTACATTGGTGGTCGATCGGAAATTTGCATGCTCTGTGCACAGGGTGGCCCGAAAAGTGACGAATGAAAGGAAAATCTATATGCCTCGTATCAATATCTAGCTCTATCACCACTAGGTATGTTTTACGATCGTTTGTACTTTTCGAGAAAAAGCATTTTTTTTTATGTGTCTCTTTTGTGTACGTGATTCCTTCGCGATTTTTTTTTACTTGTGTTGTCGTAACGAAGTGCACTGTTGAGCAATAAATAAATTACCAACTGAACACTAACGTCGATGACTTAGTTTCTTATCAAAAGTTTAAAAAATAAGTTTGAGAGGATCATTCACTAAAGTTGAGACGATAAAATAAAATACATATATTAGTCTAAATGACTCCTAATTGCTTGGAAAAAACTTCTAACAGTACACAAAAAAATAGAGAAAAAAATATAAATATATGCTACAGGAGAATTCGAAAGAAAATAACTGGAAATTTTTCCTCGAAAACTAAAAAATTATGAGTAATTTTATTTGATGAAACATTGATACAGCTTTAAGCATTTTTTCTGAAGAATAATACTGTGAAAAGTGTTTGTGATCTTTCGAGGGAAATATTTCTTATGTACATATCTACTATATATAGTAGATGCAAACAAGTAGCCCGGCAGTGTGATAAATCCATATGTATACGCGAATAAAGCATCCCTTTGAGGGAGGGGGGGAGAAGAATGGCATGCCATACCAGAAAGGGAAGAGTACGCATAGGATGAAAATCGTACTCTTCATTGGAGGGAAATCGAATTTATTCGGGGAAACAGAAAAAAAATGATATATTCAATTAAAATATGGAATTCTCTAATTGAATGAATTCTCCGAATGCTTTAATTAAATGAAGTTTGGAAGCCTGTAATGAAATAAAGTTTTGTGTCCTTTCATTGCATAAAGCCTTAAATACGGAAAATTTATTTCTGATAGGTAAATTGTTTTTCATATTGGAAAAAAAAAACACAATTTATATAATCAATAAATGAGGTTTGCAGTTGCAAATTCGGTATTTATATAAATTGAGTTTATGCATGATTCGATAGCGAAAATCGAGTAAATTTCAAACGCTAAATATTTACCAAAAGAAGCGATTTTTATCAAATAAATATGTTCCATTTCTGCCATCTCTCAACGAGCTTTATTATCTCTCTTTCATAGAAGTCATGAGATCTTTGTGCAAAGAAGTCATTCAAGTGGTTTTTTTAGGACGTCCAGGGAATTGAAGGTTTTATTATTCAGACTGTGAACAATAAAACTGGGAATAAGCGATAGTCTGAAGGTGCAAGGTCCGGACTATACGGTGGGTGCACCAGAACATCCCACCCAAGCCGCGAAAACTTTTGCCGGGTCATCAGAGAAACGTATGGTCTAGCGTTGTCCTGGTGGACGAGTACGTCCTTTCCCGAGTCAAAATTTTCGAGCCGCGATCAACCCGCAAAATAGAGGCCTCCTTCCCCGAGCAGAGATCGGCGATAGCGGATTATCGGGTACCTAAACGAGGGTACAATGTTTGGAATACCAATACGTTCGGGCTTTCGATGAACCTCCCGAATGGCAGAAACTGGTAATTGTCAGTCGAAGGAGGCCAATGCAGAACGCAACTGAACCTGCGAAACCCCAGGTAGGCCTACTTCGACCGCTCCCACAGAACCTACTGGCCACCCTATCGGCCTACTGTAGGCGCACTGTAGACCTTCTGGACCTTCTATTCAGCCTACTGTAGGCGCACTGTAGACCCTCTGGATCCTCCATTCAGCGAAAACGTATTTATTTCGTCATCGAACGGGTTACCGATCAGGCCACAATGGAGTGTTGACGGAGGCGATATCGAATTTGGGCTCATAGCAGGTTAGATGGGGTCGTGACAACGGACTTGAGATCGAAAGCAGGTTAAGGAGGCCTGTGTTCTGCACATTTCACTGAAACTGGGGATCGAAAGAAGGTTTGGGAGGACTAACAGAGGCCTCAGTGGACCAAATGGAGGCCTCTTCATGGCACTGAACTCGACAAAATAGGGTTTGGTAGGTTCAACGGAGGCTGGCGGCTTGTGCGTTACAAAATAAATGGGTTGTGCGTATTCAGAGGAGACATTTTGACTCGGGCTTTTTCGACTGACATTGTTGTAGACAATCCATTTTTCATTGCCAGTTATCATTCGCTTAAAAAATCGTTCGTTTTAATGGCGTTTTACAAGCAAATTGGAAGCTGAAATTCAGTAGATTAAATTCTTTTCGCTCACTTCGTGCGACATTCAAACATCAAGCTTGTGTAAAGGAGCTTGATGTTTGACCCGTACCGGTCTATACCGGTACGGGTTTTCCACAGTTTCCAGTTACCCTCGGCAAATGCAATATAGTATAGCTTGAGACGTGTGTGGACGCAACGGAACTTAGATTACATTAGCGAAGTGCGGGTAGGAAGTGATAAGAAAGGGTTCATTTGGGAAGAATTTCAAAATTCTTGAAACTCAAAAAGTAAAATAAAAAGTAGAAAAATCATAAAACTCGCATATTATTATAAATTTATTATATTATTATAAATGATAAATATTTAAAATTAATAAATATTCATAAATTATAAGTGAAGATATTATTGTAAATTATTTCTAAAAAAATAGGACCGCAAGAATTTGTTTCTTCTATCATATCATTATATTATTTCTCATATTATATTATATATTATTTATATATTTATTTATTTGTATTTTTATATAATACGTACTGTAATTTTTAAAAATTATATATCCCTAAAACTATCAATTTATATGATGAATTCTAATATAACAACATTGTTGTTGCAAGGCAAAGTTAAGATCCTGGGCTACACGCAATGAAATTAAATCGTATTATTTAATCTTAAGCTTACGCCCGAGTAAAATTCAAAAGCGTCGATTATTACGAATGAGCGAAGAAATACGAGATTCGGCAGGACTTCTCTCTCCGCGGTTGCCATCTCGCTTTAATAATTTACAGCAGCTGCAGCAGGTGTTCCTCAAATTAAACTTTTCCAGAGAATTCATCCGAGGAAAATCGCTTCGCATAGACTTCCGACGTGCATAGCGCATAAAAGCGCATTGGAAGATTTAAGGAGTGTGAATTCGCGTACGTGTTTGTGTCTCGCTCGCCCCGTTGCGGCCACGGTACTCAGGGTGTCCGATACACTTTTTTGGACGCGCTTTTCCTGCACTTACGCAAATTGGAGAGGCGAGATCGAAAAACAATGCGAGGCAAAGGAGTAGGAGAAGTTGAGCATGGAGAAAAGTAATCAGAGAGAGAGAGAGAGAGAGAGAGAGAGAGAGAGGGAGAGAGAGAGAGGGAGAGAGAGAGAGAGAGAGAGGGAGATAGACACTACATGAGAATAATTCGCAATGTCCTGGCAGCTTCCAAAAGTAGCTGATCGTCCGTTTGCCAAGCTCTTCTCCTTGTACATACGAAAACTCGTGTGGGCTGCGAGCCAGCCAAGAATACCATTATGTTTCTATATACACACACACCTGTATATATATATTAGTTGTATTAGGTGTACAACTTTGCTTCCGCCGTTTTTCGATACCTGGCTGCAGCGGTAAGTGCTGGTCGAAATAGGCAGATGAAAAATGTCACGCTGTAAGCTTGGACATCTGTCAACATAACGAAAGCACCACATTACTGAATTTGTGTTTGCATCATACATTTATTCTCGATCGAGGATGTCAGTTTTCGAGCCGAATTCTCGTCATTTGCGGGACGTTTTGATTTTCTGCTTCCATTTGAAGAAAACTGCGGCTGAGGCGTGTCGAATGCTCTCAAGTACTTACGGTGAGTCTGCTCTTACTGAAAGAACATTTCGTGATTGGCCAGACCGAATATTCACGGTGCCAAGGTTATGCTCTGCATTTGATGGGACCACCTCGGTGTGATATATTATGAGCTGTTGAAACTGAGTGAAACCATCATAGGGGATCGGTATCGACGGTATCGAAGGTCCGCAAGCTTTGCTTCCGCAAAGTTGTACACCTAATATATATGTATATATATATGTATACCCGCGGAAAAATCGATTTCCATTAAACAATCGCGAAAATACAAAATTCGTGATGTACGTGGATATGCAATATTTCTCAATATTGCATATCCACGAATATTACTCGAAAAGTAAAAAAGTTCGAATATTTATTGATACGAGGCATCTAGATTTCCCTTTTGCACGTCACTTTTCGGGCTACCCTGTATATATGTACAGCAGACCCGCAAACTTTCACGCTCATTACCTAAGTAGCGTGAATACTGGTAGAAGCCTAGGGAAAGAAGCGTCCCGTTGAAGGCGCCCGAAGAAGGGGCAATTTGCGTTTGTCCTGCTGCCCAGTCTAGATTGGCACAGCGACCACTCTCGTCATCTTTTCTCACCGTGGAAAAGTGTTCCCGTTGCGCGCATCAGACCCGATTTTCCATGGATTACGTGTCCTCCACATTACCCACCCTCATCTTAATTCTCGCCCTTCATTCTCACTCGGCGAGTCAGCCATTCGCTCGACTCGGCGTCGCGCAGCTGATGGCGACTCCGTTTGGTCTCATAATGTTCATAGCTGTGTACTACGACACCTCCGGGCTTTCTCATCGTACTTTTGCCGAGCCCTTCCGCTCTTTCTGTCCTTTTTCAACCCCCTCCTTCCCATCCGGCTGGCCCGTGGCCACTTTTCAAACTTCCGGTGGCGCAAAACTCGTTAGACAAATTCCTAGACTTTTAGAGCTGAAGGAAGAGAGGGAGGGAGAGATAGGTACAAAGGGTCATAGAGGGGGGGGGGGGGGGGTTCTGAGGGAACGAGGAAGGGTGAAAGTATCCGGCCAGTATTCAATCTCCCTTATACATCGTTTTTTCCCTCTCCACCCTCTTTCGTTCCGCCATTTCTATGTACCAAAGTTAAATTAAATCATTAACGAGATCCCGCGCGTCCCCTTCTCCTGTTTGTCTTACCCGCAGCGCATAATTAATGCGTGCGAGGTAATTTCCGCAAAAGTCACTCGTTATACACGCTCTATGTAAATCTTTGCGATAAGGTCGCGCGGGTAGGTTCGACTTGAGGGGGAGAAATACATAGTAGTGGCACAAAAAAAATGATTTTTCCTTTACGTGAAACGTTAGTTAAACAATTCAAGAATATAGTGGCGAAGTACACACTTGCGAAGCCACCCAGCGCTAGAGATGGTTCTTCCAATCCTCATAGAAGCGTTGAAAGACGAATACTGGCAAAAATTGGCAGGTCACCTGCCAATTGGCACAAACCTAATACAATTCGGGGCCGTCAATGGATTATTTGTGGATTCCATAGTAGGGTTTTTCGTAAAAGAGCCGGACCGGGTCCCTATTGGGGAATGGTAGGATATGGAGGTTGAGTAAAACTATGGTCCAAGTACGGAGACCAAGTAAAGACCTTTAAAGGGTGTAGTTGCAGATTTCCTAGTCGCAATTTCGCCAATACTACTAGACTTTGCTATTACAGGGGCAAATCAGTATAAATTGCTTGACTAAAGAATTTGTGGCATAATAATTAACGAGATTGATTAAATATTATAATTACACTATGCGTTTAGTAGACGAGCTTTGATGGCTTGAACCAACACGCATGCAGTGCGTTCATTGGAACAACGCGGGATCAAACGTGTCCAAATATGCCACAGAATTGTAAGCCTCAAATGTATTGAAATAAAACATTTCTTTTTTACATTGCTCACACAAGCACGTACGCATATGGCTGCAATAATTTGTTATGAGGCACCGGTGGGGCAATTTTAAAGGCCCCGGTTATTTTGCTTTCAATGGCCCGCGGTAGTAAAGTGTGACCGGCCTCTAATGGCCCATATGAGGCTTCCAGACTAGGGCCTTAATATAGTCAGGGAAAATTAAGATGGGCCCGATCAAAGCCAGAATTTAATTTCCTCACGGGAATGTTTTCGAGCGTCCCAAAATGACGTCCATTCAGATGATTTTTCGATCTCGGGAAGATAAAAAAGTCACAAGGACTCAAGTCAGGCCAATAAGGAGGTTGAGGAGCCATAGGAATGTTTTACTGGCTATAAAAACTTGTTTATTGAAATTGCTGTGTGACAAGGCGTATTGTCGTGATGCAACACAGCCTTAATTCATTGGCCAAAATCTGATAAACGGTGGCGTGAGTTGAATAAAACTTTTCCCCGATCATTCTGACTGTCAATCGACAATCTGAACGCTCAGGATCCCGGATTCTCTCGACATTTTCATCGGTTCTCGAAGATGAAGACCTTCCGCTGCGTGGTCCATCTTCAATCGACTGTCTTCCTTCTGAAAATACCTTGAACCACCGAAAAACCTGGGCCCTTGAGAAAACACTGTCTCCGTAGGCTTGCTGAAGTTTTGCAAAAGTTTTCGTTGCTCGAAATTGATGTCACTCATTTTTCGAACGAACTAGAAAAAACTTTTTCACGAAAAAAAAATCGCTACGGACAACCAAATGACTCTAGCGAGTTCAAACTCGTACTGAAGGCGTATCACATGTTCACCTGCCGCCGCTCCAAGTCGTGCGTTCCAAGTGTTGCCAGATCGAACGCTACGTTGCCAGTCTCATTACTTAATTTACACACCTCTTATTTCCCACCTTAATGCGTGCGAGGTAATTTCTGCAAAAGTCACTCGTTACACATGCTCTATGTAAATCTTCGTGATAACGATGCGCGGATAGGTTTGACTTGACTGTGTATCTACATATACGTATAACGAAAACGTGCGAGGAGAATATGAGGTTTTTATAGTTTCCGGTCTATTAGAGTACATTTCGTGAAATTGCATCGTTCGCGGAGCTTCTTGTCAAGATTGTTCCCGTCCTCCGTATCTACGCTGCATGACGGCTCATTAGGTAGATACACATATACCAGAAGGAAGACCGTGCGACCCTCGGTGAAAGGCCTAAAGGTATAACGTTGTTTTCTATAGATGTCACACATTATAGAAAATTCTGCGAGATCAATTATGTAAGACAGATAGACGAAAAATTTGTGTGATTATCGATTGATTATTGGTTCATGAAGAATGATGTGGTTCATTCAAATCCCTTAATGAGCGATCCTCAATATGCTGACTCGGCTAAATCGCTTTCTCGTACTCGTTAACCGTTGTAGCCCATTTTATTAAAATCCTTAAGTCTATTGTCAATATAAAATATAGAAATACGTAAATATATAAGTTTTATTACTACTACTACTATAAGTTTTATCAGTTCAAACAAATGAATAGATTAATAAATAAATATGTATATATTCTTGTCTATATATATAGACAAGCACATATACAAACTGCATTAAAGTTTTTAATAATAATTATATGATAAATATATGCAGAGTTTTATTACATATGTAATAAAATTGGTACATGGATATTATAATTAAGGTACAAGGTACATGGATAATTATAATTAAGGTCAGTTTTCGAACTCTCTCTATATGTATATACATAGTATATAATTATACATTGTTCCAATTCATAAGCTGACGATGATTGTAATTTTCCATGTATACCTTTATACATATACAATTTTATTAAATATTTGTATGTGTGTAATTGCAAGTTTATTACAATTAAAAAGTTTAATACAGTTTTCATATGTGCTTGTCTATAGATTTATACATATATATATTATTTGAAGAGATAAAAGTTCTATTACGTTTTTGTATATTTTATATTGAAAATAAATACAACATATTATATATGAGGCATTCCACGGCATTTCACCTAGCCCGTGACCTCGACAATTTTCGATTTTCCTGATTTTTTTTTGTAATTTTGTACCGCAAGAAAGGAATATCCACACCAATTTTTAGATTTTTATCTCTTCTCTTTTAGGAGTTATAATTTTCCAAAAAATGTTGATTTCGGAAGTTTTGGAAACGTTTGAACGCTGATAACTTCTGAACTAATTGAGATATCGACAAATGTCAGTATATATATATTTTTCCTTTTGAATCATACTTTCATGAAAAAATATGAAAAAAATTATCAATTGTACTGGACCACGTATTTTTTGCTTCGAAATTGGAAAGTATTTTGTTTTAAGATGATTGCCATTTTTTATTTTTTTCGAAAAATTCTCTAAAATAGAGTGACCCATTCTATGATTTTTAAGACTAGTCTCATCATGGGCCCATTCTTCCTCCTATTTTTTCGCCAATTAATCATATTTTTTTGAGAAGATTTTTATCTTTTTAATCTCCAATTGGATATTGGCGATAATACTTACAGTTTCGGTAGTAAATAAAATAACTACGTTCATAGTAAGATAAACGCCTTTCTGTACTTTCTATGACCTTCAATGACCTTGTGTTATAGGTCGTTGAACTCGTTTTAAGCTCCTCGCAATTTTTATCGCAATTTTTCGTTGTCCACCGGCTGCAAATGAACAATTTCATTGATCCAAGTGATTTTTTTCTCTCTGCGCGCAGGAGTTGTATATTTAAAAATGTATACATAAATATCCTTTAAACGTCGGATTTTTGGTGTCAAAGCCTCGCATAAATCTGAGATCGATCGTTGTGAACTTATACGGGCTCGTTTCTCACGTCGTGGGTGAAAAAAAATAATGATAATAAAAATAAAAAAGTAGCCTGCAGGATCGGGATGTGAAATTGCAGTCACTTCATTGTACATTGACGTGTATCGTTAAGTGGAAGAAAAAAAAAAAGAACAATCGGGGTAGAGGATTCGAAATTGATCGGAAACTTTATTTTCCACTGATATTCCCGGTTCGTCCTTTCCTATTCGAGCCCATCCGTATCCTCTTAAAAATCGATAAACCTCTGTAGTATAACCGCGCGGCAGAGTTAGTACATGTGCTTCCTGTGTAGCCCATACGAGGATGCGATCCTTCTTCCGAGGATTTTACGAGCCGGGAAAGGGCTCGACATAAATTTTGCGTCTAGGTAAGAAAATATACGTGTGTGTGTGTGTGTTTGCGTGTGCGATCGCACGTGAAGAGCCTCGCGATACACGTTCATCGCTCCATGAAAAGACGAGAAATTCCATATATATATATATATATATATATATCTATATATATATATATATATATATATATATAACGTCGATTTCCTCCACAAGCTTTTTTCCATCGTGCTGTTGCGGCTCGTCCTCGTCATTTCTTCTCGATCGATCTCCCCGACGCTCGATACCCAATTCATTCGTGTAACGAATCACACTTCTCACGATCGACTACCTCATCCTGTTTTGCGATGCTTGCCTTTTTTTTCACTCTTTTGCCATTTGTCTACTTTCTATTGGAGGACGGTATAGGAGACGAGGTGGGCGATAGATTTGCCAACTGGTTTTTTTTTATATAAAATTTTCTATTAAATGCCAATTTTTCTATTTTTATTTTATTCATTAGATGCTAATTTTGGTGCTTTTTAATTTAATTTGTTGAATGCCAATTTTTGTTTTTTTAAATTTTATTGACGAAATGGCATTTTTTTTGTTTTTTCAATTATTCAAATTATGTAGAGAGGGTGCTGCATTTGGAAAATGTCGGAATTCGAGGTGGCTAAATGCAGCGACGAAAAGTCGAGTTGAAATACATTTTAACGTAGAATGTAATGTATTTTTATTCATTTCACTTTTAGTCATTTGTAACATGTTCTTGATGGATATTTAAATTTATTTAGAGCTAGCTGTTCCCAGGGGTTGGGGTTAACATCTTGCCGATGGCAAAATGAGTTCCGTGATTTTATTGTATTTTTTATTTCTGTCTGTCTGTCTCTCTCTCTCTCTCTCTCTCTCTCTCTCTCTCCCTCTCTCTCTCTCTCTCTCTCTCTCTCTCTCCCTCTCTCTCTCTCTCTCTCTCTCTCTCTCTCTCTCTCTCTCTTCCGTCACTTCCAATTGATTTAATTGATATACTCGATCTGGCATGAAATTTTCTAAAAATTCAAAAATTACAGGCCGCGCACATCTTACAGTTTGGTCATATTCAGAGATAGAGATTTACAGATTTACGGACAAAATATGACTGATTATTTGTAAATTTTTGTTAATTACTCAATTTGGCCTGTTGTTCAAAGTTTTTTTTCTTCATTTTTGACCTACATTGCTTATGGAAAATGACAATGAACTGCAAAGACCTTTTAGAAAAATGAAAAAAATTCCACAGGACTCATGATTATTCGTCAATTTTTGTTTCTTTGTTCGTTTGTTCATTTGTTTATTCGTTAGGGCTCGTTTATTTTTTTTAAATACGATGTTCGCTATATTTCATTATTGTAATTGTGATTGAGCGTAATGCCCGTTAGCCTAAATCTTATTCCAGACTTTAAGCTGTGTTTCTGTTCAAGATACATCGGAATTGTTTCAGTTGTTCTTATTATATTTAGAGATATGCTGTACTTTATCATATGTACAGATATGCTGTTTGTGTAAGCATTAAATTTGCTTCATTAGTACATGTATATAACATTCATATGATTTTTTTTTCATTTGTTCATTTGATTCATATAACAGTAATGTGAAAAACAAAATTTGAGTACGTAATATATTTATCTTTATATATTTGAATGTATTTGAATTTGTTTTTCGTCATATTTGTATATGAACAATATATATAATTCAAATTCGTCGAAAATTAAATAAATAACATATATATATATATATTAATCATCGATCAGAAAAATATGTTTTTGTTAATGAATTTCCTGCATTATAAAAAGAAAAAAGAAAAATAAAAATACCAAGGTAAATTAAAAAATAGAAAAGTTGAAAAAAAAATACAAGTTTCCAGATAACTTTATTGGCTTTATTTATTTCACCGCAAAAGAAGTTAAATGTTCTAACTTAACCCTAGAACTCGAATTCATTTTTTTTACCTTCAAACGCATGACTAGGGTCTATATGCATTGCACGCTTTTTGTTTTTCTCCAAGCAAGAAAATGGTGTGCAAGACATCTGATTTAATTAACATTTAATTAGTAAAAAAATCGCAAAAACGGAAAAAAATCGGAAAAACTTCATTTTTTAAATTTAAATTGCGGTGCGAAAGGATCTCATTGTCAATCATGAGTTTGTTTGGGTTAACTAGGTAACTAGGTTTAATTATAAGTGACTAGGATCAACCGTATGCTCTAGGTAACTTGATTATTTTCCTTCGTTTCCATAAATAAAAAAAAGTAAAAAAAAATTAACTTGCTCGTTTGAATGTACGATGAAGGTTGATCGCATGCCTACGAGGGAATCTTACACTCGAATCCGCAATTGCGTCAGACCCGGAGTTACGCGTTATCGCGTATCGTATGCATTTATCGGACAGTGCGATGGCCCGGCCCGAGTAGGCATGACATTCGTGGACACGTGTGCGTGCGTGTGGATCAACCGAGTGGACAACTTCTCGTTGCGGGTGCATTACGTGTGTACGATTGACGCATTGCTGTACGAGGCGAGCAACGTGCAAGCCGAATTGTCATTATGGCGTCGGCCCCTGTTTCCCACGTCCGTTGCGTTTGCACGCCAGAGTAACACGCGATCGGATAATAAGCCTTGCTTTGTAGTGAATTCCGAGTATGAGAGATTCGATGTTAACACCGTTTATTCTCCTGGATATTGTGCAGATTTTTATTATTATTTTGCGTTCTTGCTTTTCAAATAAATAATACGTTTTATTAATAAATTAAAATGTAAGGTCATTTTGAGACACCCTTTATATTAGGTGTATGACTTAATTTTTACAGATTTTTTCTTCGTGCTTAAAATTATATTTAAAATAGAAATATTTTTGCGGTCTTTTGTTGTTTTGAAAGGATTGGACGCAAGGTTTCAGAACACCGAACGACAAGTCTACGTGAGTTACATAACCTCTCAGAATAGCAGTGTTTACGATGGCAACTGATAAACAGCACATTCGGCACTGCATTTTATACGAATTCCAACAAGGAAAAAATGCTTCTAAAGCACGGGAATCAATTTGTAGTGTTCTTGGTGCCGACGTTGTGTCTTATGAAACGTGTAATTATTGGTACAAATGTTTTAGAAGTGGTGATTTCGATCTTAGTGACCAGCCGCGCCCTGGACAGGATATGAAGAGTGACTGCGGAACGGTCAGCCGACAATTGAACAAACTGAGCGAAGAACTTGATCAGAAAAGGCTACTTACTGGGCAAGGAATGCAGGAAAGTCATACGGCTGCATGACAACGCTCGACCTCACGTTGCTGGCGCGACTCAGAAGACCCTCTTGAACTTGGGATGGGAAGTTCTCCCGCACGCGGCATATTCACCAGACTTGGCCCCATCCGACTACCATTTGTGCCGGTCAATGCAGCACGCCTTAGTGGATAAACCGTTCAAAACGCTGGACGATGTGCGTAAATTCGTCGATGACTTTATCGCCTCGAAGCCTGCAAGCTTCTTTCGCGACGGCATTCGTATGTTACCTGAGAGATGGCGCACGGTCATAGAAAATGATGGACAATGTTTCCAAGATTAAGTTTGTTGTTCTCTTTTTTTTATATTAAGTAAATTTGCTGAAAAATCTGTAAAAATTAAGTCATACACCCAATATAAATATCCTAAGTTATATTATAAATCTGACTTTCTGTTTGTCTGTTTGTTACTCAATCACGCCAAAACGGCCTCCGATTTCAATAAAATTTAACATGTAGATAGCTTATTGCCTGGGTTCAGACATAGGATACTTTTCATTCTAATATCTAATATTGTTCTAATTATAATATTATATACTCACATCTAATTTAATTATGAAATAAAAATTATTATATAATCAATGAAATTTAACATGTAGATAGCTTATGACACATAGGATACTTTTTATTCTAATTCTAATATCTAATATTTTTCAAATCCGCATGTCTGATGTTTGTTCCACTGTCGGGCTTAAACGGCTGAACCGATTTTGATGAAGTTTGGCACACATGTAGAGAGTTAATTCGAATAACACATAGGCTATGAAAAATACATCTAATGTTTTTCTAATTCTATTATTCGACTTGAATCTAATCCAATTATGAAATTATCAGTTTTATATAATTCTTATCATAGGATACAAACAAATCAAATCTAATTAAAATAGATGATAATATAATATCAAATTTAATATAAATATATGTAATATTTTTCTAATTATTCGTGTCAAATGTACTGTAATTATCAAATTCAAATTCTTATAGAATACAAAGAATCAAACATCATTTAAATTTGATAAAATCTAACGCCTAATATTTTTCTAATTATAATGTTTCAAAAATCTAATGATGGAATTTTAATTCGCATAGAATACGAACGACTAAAATATAATCAAAATCGAATAGAATCTAATATAATATCACATATTGTACTAAATTCTGAATGACTTATGGCAGCTTTAAAAAAATAATCCATTAAGGGGTATTTTAACATAAATTGCGAGATCCACACAGACATCGCGGGTCGCGGGTAGAAGCTAGTATAAAGCTTGTCTCAAAATGACCTGACATTTTTATTGATTGATAAAACGTATTATTCATTTGAAAAGTACGAATATTTTTATTTTAATATAAGGTACAAACATGGAGGTTAGGTGTGGAACACAATATTCGAGAAATGGCCGTCTCGTCTCTGGTTGCAAACGTTCATTCTTTTGACGAAATGTTCATTAATGGTGCGTCCAATTGCTTCCTTGAGCTCCGGAATGGTCTGTGGATCATTGGCATACACTTTTCCTTTCAGAAAACACCAAAGAATGAAGTCCATTGGCGTCAAGTCGCACGATCTTGGTGGCCAATTCACATCGCCGTGGCGTGAGATAACATGACTAGAAACTTCGTCTGCAATAACTGCATTGTTTCACATTGCATTTTCACAATTTCTTTGTGTTGCACGATCGTGTAATTCTCCATGACTAAACCTCAATACTTCCTGATACCAGTTGTCAATGATTAGTACTTTATGTTCGCCACAAAAAAAAATGGCGCGCAATGTAAAATGTCAGATCATTTTGAGAGACCCTTCATATAAAACAGTTCCGTGATTGCCTTACTGACTGACTGACTGACATATAAACAACGCACAGCCCAAACCGCTGAAGATGTAAATATGAAATTTGTAATATATGTTCCTCAGAAGGTTTAGAGGTGCACTAAGAAAGGATTATTCGAAAATCACCTTTTAAGGCGGGCAACCACTTTAGATGATTGAAAAAATCATTTTTTTTATTTCATAAATCGATAGTAAAATATCTTAAGAATACACCCTGAAAATTTCAAGACGCACGGAGAGAATTAAAAAGTAATTTTTGTCGTGAATTTCACGGTAAAAATTACCGTGATATATTTCAATGTGGTGACGAGTGAGAAAAGCATAATAATTCGTATGCGACAAGTTTTTTTTTTAACTCACGTTACAGAAAATTTCAAATACGTAGCTAAAATTTTACTATATAAGAAGGGTAGCGCGCACGATAATTTTTACCGAGAGCACAATACATTTTCCTATAACACTCATTAAATTTTATAATAAATCTTAAAATAACTGTTATAAAGACGATACTTTTTTATAGACATTTTTGAAAGACATAAAATAATAAAATGCACAGTAAAATTTCGCTGATATTATATATTTTTTAAATTTAAGTTTTGCGTATTTTGTTACACATGAAAATTTACTAGAAAATCTGGTAAAATGTTCTATCTGAAGAAGAAATTTTATTTTATTTTCGTGAAAATCTGTGTTTTACTCACTAATAATAGGCGAAGTTTCAAGGTTGTCATCTGATTACCGTTACTGCACGGTAATTTTTAACATTTAATTCTCTCCGTGCGATATTCGGATTTTTTCTAACGGTATGTTAGAAGGACAAAGACATATCGACAACGACGATGAGGACACGCCAAGCGACACAGCGAATTACACCTTAATTAATGCATGAAATAATTTGAAAAAATTACCAGAGATGTATGAAAATATAAATAAATTATTGTCAGAGTTGCGAAAATTACCGTTTTTTTCACAATAAAAAAAAATAATCTAATTTTCGGTCTCCTTAAGTGGTTGTCCGCCTTAAGGGTGTAAAATGGGGTGTAAAAGTTTATATGGAAAGTTGTATGTCTCGCGTGTATCAACTTGAAACTTGGTATAAATATTCTTCAAAACAAATAATAAGACGCATGTTTTAGGATTTTTTAAAACAACCCTTAATTAAGGGTGCAACGGGGTATTGAAGTTTGTATGGGGAAATTGAATTCCCTGGTTTTATCTCAATGAAATTCGGAAGATTTATTCCTTAAAGAGCATAGCGGTGCACTAAGAAAGGATTTTTCGAAAATCAACCCTTAAAAGATTGAAATAGGATGACAAAGTTTGTATGGAAAATTATATTACTTTGCATGTATCAACTTGAAACTCGGTATAAATATTCTCAAAAAAAAAAAACAATCAACCCGATATTTTAGGATTTTTTAAAAACAACCCCTAATAAAGGTTGCAAATAAAGTTTCTATGGGCCAAATTCCACGTGAACGAAGCTGCTGGCGAAGTTAGGAAAAAAAAAGAAAAAAATCGTTGCATTTAAACGATGCAAACTTCATCCTTACGATTTTTGTGTTAAGTGATTACAATAATTGTAAGAAATTAAAATGCGACTACGTACCTGAATGTAGACAGCTATAATCATTCACCACGTAGGATCATATTAAACCGAAGGAAACAATTGAAACGTGCCATTCGTTGTTTTTTTTTTTTCGCGAAGAATCTCGAAAGGGTACAGGAAAATTGAAATGAATATTGGACGAGATAAAACACTTGTTTTTTTTTTTCGTTGTCGTTCATGATAATTTTACTTTAAAAAAACTCCGAAGTGATTCGTTATCCATATAGTTACAAATAATCGACGTTCTTTTTTTTATTATTCATTGTTTTTTTTGTGTTTTCTTCTTTTTTTTTCAATTTTTATCTTCATGTGTACGAAACTATATCAACAGTCATCATCGTGTCTCTCTCTCTCTCACTCTCTTACTCTCTCCCTCTCTCTCACTTCTCTCCGTCCCGTTCTCCGTCTCTGTCCGTTGCCAGCCACTCGCGTTCAGCATTACGTACATAAAGAAATATGCGACGGTGTCGGCTCCGATCCAATAAGCGCTGCGTCGTCTCTTCACGATGGGGATAAAGAGCACGAGTGGGGATTCGAACGAGGCGACGATTCAACAGCAACCAGATCCTCGTTTACTGAAAGCACAAAAGTACATATGTATACATATGTCTAAGGCGGGGGTGTAAGGAATGAACGTGCAGGAAAATGAATCAACCCTGCCTCTTAAGGTGTCTGAATAAGCTTAAAAATAAAAGAATACGAATTTTTTATTGCATCGTTTCACAGGCCAGAACCTTAACCTCAAATTGCAAAAAAGATTTCGAAAAAATTCCAGAAATTTACCGATTTGTGACAATTTTTGTGAAGGGTCGGATCGCCAATTGTGATTTACCATTTTTTCGTTTGTCCTTTTCTCGTAAAATATGATTTACGAAACGGTTGTATCTCAACATCTAGGAATCCGATTTATGATCGAATGATTTTCTTCACATGACTTTCCATTTGTTAATAACGAATGATTAAAGTTGTTTTTTTTCTATCGAGAATCGATTTTTTTCCACAGCTTGTAATTTTCGTAATTTTCAAAATGAAAAAAGTACCCATTCGTATGTGAAAATAAAGGCTTCCGGAATTTTTCTGTACTTTGTTCCATCGGGATCCCTGTGAAGGGAAAGCCGAGAAATTGGGATTTTCCTTTTAAAAGGACAGAGGCGCGCGATCACCCTTCAGCATTTATGAGGAAGCTCTTCGGTAAATACTCAATGCAAAAAAGCTCCATTAGCACGGATCGTTTTCCGACTCAAATTCCATTGTTTTTCCTAGACATATTAAATTTAAAAAAAAATCTTTTTTCAACTCCATAGTACTTTTTTTATAGACAGAAAAAATTGTTTCGTAATAATTTCAATATCCCTCAATAGGATACGACCCTAAAATCCTTTCCCAAAAGACACACGAATCTTTCGATTGCGCGTGAGCGAAGCCTCCGGCGAAAACTTGCACCCCATAAAAAGCCAATGGGTGGAAAGGAGACGAAGGATAAAAAGGATAGAGAAGGAGAGAAAGAAGGAAGAAAACATGCGTTTTTTTTTCTTCTGTTTTCGATCCTTTAATTATTCGACACTTTTCGCTCTGTCGGCTTTCTCCCATGGTTCAAGTAACATTGGCCACTCTGGCGAATTCGGTGTGTGCTCCCGTGATTTAATTTACTATAGAGGAAAATGAGAGAACGGTAGTTGAGTAAACGGACCGCGTGGCGCCAGAAAGAGAGAGAGAGAGAGAAAGAGAGAGAGTGAGAGAGAGAGAGAGAGAGAGAGAGAGAGAGAGAGAGAGAGAGAGAGAGAGAGAGAGAGAGAGAGAGAGAGAGAGAGAGAGAGAGAGAGAGGGTGAAAGAGAGAGCGAGAGACAGAGAGCAACAGAGAAAGAGACAGGGAGAGAGGGAGAGAGGGAGGGAGAGAGAGAGAGAGCCTCCCCTCTTTCTCTGTGTAGTCTCTTTCCCTTTCTCTCTCTCTCTCTCGGTGTAGAGAGGCAACGAGAGAGAGAAATACGTAGGGAGATAGAGAGAGGGGGAAGGGTGTAGAGAGAGAAAGAAATGGGGAGAGCGGGAGAGAGAGAGAGAAAGTACAAGACAGGGAAAGCGATAGAAGGAGAGCATACGCGAGTAGGTTGAAGGTAGAAGCGCGCAAGCTCACACCAAAACGAGAGGGTGGGCGCGAAGAGAAAGGGGTAATTCCTCGTTGCGAACTCAGCGGCAAAGGGACACCCGGCAGGGAGCGAAAGCTCGCGCGTCATTACCTTTCGTGATGTCTAACGAACCGAGAGTCGACCCTGTCCCTCGTGGCAGGCGAAATGTCGCGCAAGCTCGCAGTTGAGTGATTGGGCAGGAAGAGCGGGAAAAGAGGGAGAGAGAGAGAGAGAGAGAGAGAGAGAGAGAGAGAGAGAGAGAGAGAGAGAGAGAGAGCGAGAGAGAGAGAGAGAGGGAGAGAGAGAGAGAGAGAGAGAGAGAGAGAGAGAGAGAGAGAGAGAGAGAGAGAGAGAGGGAGAGAGAGAGGGGGGAGACAATTTAGAGCGTCGTCGAATTTAAAACAAAGCTCCAATGATTTTCGACTCCCCATTCGATACGTCTCGTGTACTCGAACAATCAACCACTCCTAAATCTCCGTCCTTTCTCCTCGATGTCAAATCAGTACTGAAATTCAGTTCTCTTGCACCTTGCTCCAACTCCCCGCCCTTCCTTCCCCTTAACCTTTTTCGTTCACCGTTACGCCGCTGTTTTTCCAGCAAACTTCAACGGCGAAGAATCAGCAGTACGTGATCCCTAATTCGTCTGTTTACCGAGCATGGTCCAGCAGCGTAGAATCAGGAGCCAAACAAGAAAAGCTCTTCCGAATTACGTTCGCAGTGAGAGGGAGAGGGAGAGAAAGGGCTGTTATCTCCTTGGTAAAGCTCGAAAATCGAGGCTCGCAATCACGAGGGAAGCGTCTGACCGTGAACGAAACACTAACTACTTTTTCCTGATACTCTTAAGTTTATTGGCACCTTTACTTCGATACTGGGGAAAAAAATAAGAGTGGAATTACAGTCCTAGGTAATGTTGAAAAGAATTGGAGCGATGTTTTATTACTACTGTAGTATTGCGCAATAAAAGTACAAATAATTATAATTATATGTATATATTTTTTTTCGAAAAATTTGTTTATATAAAATATGCTAAGGTGCATACTCGTTTTCACTTTGAACGCGTTTTGCCTTGTAAGAACTAGAATTTATTGATAAATAAAAATATATACATCTTAAAGAATATAAAAAAAATTATATATATATATAAACAAGTTTTATGTCGAAGTATATAAAATCTAAAGAAAAATAAATAAATAAATGCACACACATACATATATATAAAGAAAAAAAATATATTGAAAGCCCAATAGAGAAAAGATCAAAAGTAAGTATATCAATATATTAGGTGTAGTAAAAAGAAATCCATTATTTTTGCAATAGATGGCTTTAGTAATCTGTATCTTGCGTTGTATAAGTGCGATCGGATTACGCTAGATGGCGTTAGAAAGATAAGATTTCGTACTAAAATAAACATCTCAGACAGTTTTGTGATTGCTTGACTCAATATTTTTTGAGCGTGCGTCAAAGATGGCCACCAGCAAAGTGAAAATACGCCATATTTTATAATTTTTCTTCAATAAAGGCCAAAACGCAAGTCAGGCGGCTGAAAATGAGAATAGTGTTTATGGTCTTGATACTGTAACAGCCAGTCGCGCACAATTTTGGTTTCGTCGATTCCGTAACGGTAATTTTGATGTCAAAGATGCACCACGCTCTGGAAGGCCAATTGTCGAAAATGTCGATAAAATAATGGAAATCGTCGAGTCCGACCGTCGTGTAAGCACTGTTTCGATTATCCAGGAGCTAAAAAACCATTGCACAAAAAACCGTTTGGAACCACTTGAATAAGGCTGGATACAAAAAGAAGCTCGAAGTATGGGTGCCACACGAGTTAACGCAAAAAAACCTCATGGACCGAATTTCCATCTGCGAATCGCTGCTGAATCGCAACAAAATGGACCCATTTCTGAAGCGGATAGTGGCCGGTGATGAAAAGTGGGTCACTTACGACAACGTCAAGCGAAAACGGTCGTGGTCGAATCGCGGTGAGCCGGCGCAAACGGTGGCCAAGCCAGGATTGACGGTTAGGAAGATTTTACTGTGTGTTTGGTGGGATTGGCAGGGAATCATCTACTATGAGCTGCTCTCCTACGGCCTAACTCTTAATTCGGACCTGTACTGTCAACAATTGGCCCGTCTGAAGGAAGCAATCGCCCAGAAGCGGCCAGCTTTGGTCAATAGGAGAGGAATTGTGTTCCATCAGGACAACGCCAGGCCACACACATCGATAGTGACTCGCCAGAAGCTCCGGGAGCTTGGTTGGGAGGTTTTTATGCATCCACCTTATAGTTCGGATCTGGCACCAAGTGATTACCACCTGTTCCTATCTATGGCGAAAGATTTTGCTGGTGAAAAATTCGCCTCAAGATTTCTTCTTACTACACCTTATATTAAAATAACACAGCCTAGAAATAATATGAAAATAATGGTAAACAAATGAATAAAAAATAAAATGAGTGAAGCCGATTGCGAACTAATACACTAAAATGTGGGTGAAGAAATCTGCAACAACAAAAAAATTCCTAGTCACAAGTTAAAAAGCAAAACTGCCTTGATTTAAAAAATCATATAAAATATAGATTTATGTTAAATGCAGTTCAAATGCGCTTTACATAGTAAAAACTAGTTCTGACTAAACGCCTTTGTTACAACACTTTGTTTTTATTGATAACTAGACTTTACTGATAAATAAATTTGAATGTTAGTTAAAATTAGTTTCAACTAGGAAAAATTAGTTCTAACTAAACAAATCAGTTAAAATTGATATATTTAAATATATTAATATAATACATTTGACTTACTTTTGAATTTTTCTTTATTATTCGTTCCAATTTTTTTCTACATATATATGTATGTGTATGTATTTATTTATTCATTTTTCTATACATTTTATATACCTCGGGATAAATTTATTTAAATAATTTTTCGCCATCTCTCAATATGTATATGTTTTTATATATTTATATATATCCATATATGTATGCGATTTATGTACTGTTATGACATAATACTACTATAACATTATAATTTTTATACTATTCTTCAGTGGCCCTAAAATACATTTTATTCATTTCGCTCCTAACATATTACCGCAACCATTTCTTTTCCCAGTGAAATTGTACTATTGCGACTTGTTGAGAATTGTTCCGCAGTACATACGTACTGAATTTTGAAAGATTGGCGTTTTATGAAATATCGAGTCCATAACTGTTCGTTCCTCACCCTACACCGTTCCTCACCTCACTCGGAAGTATAGTGGAAGCAAAAAAAAATAATTTAGTGCCGCAATATGTTGGAGAGCCCGCTGCGTCTGGCCATGCACGGATTGCACTACTTGTCACTCGGGCTCCCGCCGAGTCACTCCTCCTACTCGTACCCTTTGGGAATAAGGCTCACTGTCTGCACCACTGTGTTTTATTGAACGCGTTTCTTCAGCTACATCAGTGACCATATAAATATATATATATATATATATATATATATATACATATAAATGTATTTATATATATTGAAGTACGTACAGAATTTATTTAAAAAAAATTATATGGACGTAAATTAAACACAAAATAAATAAATAAAACGTGCATGTATATATATTTATATTTACATATTAAAAAATAATATATTAATAATAATATAAATAATATAATATAAAATAATATATACTATATTAATAATATAATATATTAATATATAGCACAGATCGGGAATAATATAGAATAAACGTTGAACAAATTAATAGAAAATAAAGAAAATGAACGAACTCATTCACAAACATGAATGTAAAAATACTGGCACGAAAAAAAATTTTTTTGCTTGACAAATAAAAAACAAAATTGCATATATTTTTACAAATACTGGGAAAGAGTAAATAAAAAGAAATCTCGCACAACTCGATCTTTATACTCACTCTCGAATAAAATTAATTCATCTAGATATATTTTGGGGATGTGAGTCTTATTTTTTCTTCCTATCGATAGGGATGAAATTTCATAAGTAATTATTTAATATCGGCGATATGATTTTTCAAGAGTTTATCATTTTCTACATTTTTATAATAAATTTATTTTTTATAAAAAAAATGGTGAAAACTTATTAATTTTTATAATAAATTTGTTTGGATTGAACTAACAATTAAAAATATGGCCATCTGCATCGACACGGATTTTTCAGTTTCCCTGTGACCTCCTGGGTAAATGCGATTATGCCAGTGCGAGGGGGGGAGGAGAGGGGGGGGGTATATCGGACGACGTTTTTCGGACATTCGTAAATAATTACACAATTACCGTGACAAATTTGCCGCTCCACGAATTTAACTCTAGTCGAGAAGACGATTTTTCCTCTCTCATCAGATCCTCGTGCGAATGTCCTGATGCGAATTCCGCGTGTTGATGCAGGGTGAGCAGAGAAGCGCGAGGACGAAGCAACCGGCGAGCAGAACGACGATGGCAACGAGGAAGTACCAAGTTGTGCCGGTCGATCTCGACGGTACGATTTTTCTCACGATCGAAAGATCGGCCACTTCCTCGTCGGTCAGACCGAGACGCCTCGCCTTCCCGAAGAGACATCTCAAGCGTCGCGACGCTTTCTCACACGACATATCGTTGACTTTGGTTCGAGCCAACTTTGGATCAACACAGTGTCACTTTTTCTATCGATCGATAATTCATTAACTTTTTTTTTTTAATCTTTGATCCTTATCGAAGTATTTTCGATCGGATATTTCGTTGCGAGCTGACTTTTGAGTTACAACACTTTTACACTTCACACACCATTTTGGTAACTTTTATTCGCCTCTTGGTGAATTTCTGCCTCGTCTGTTTATCGGTTTCTCGCTAGGCCTCGGTCGGATGTTCTCCTTTTGAGGCAGGTCTCGTGTCTCTTCGGGTGAAAATTATTGAAAATTTATAGTTGGTTAGAAAAACTGGGATGACTGTCAAGTTTCGAAGGATTCGCCGTTTGTAACTCGAAATATTTTGGAAATATTTTTTAATCGTTACATACTTCGGCATTTTCTAAAAATTGATTTTTTCATCGCTGCTCTTTATTCTTTATACTTTTGGGCGAATGAAAAAAAAAACGTATTTCGAAATGTCAATTATCGACGGAATTAATTACATTATTCGAAACAATTTGCACGATAACTCGAACTGTTTTTCATTTTTTTGCCAATGCAGTTTTTTTTTATTCGCAATTAGTGGTAGTCTGGCGAGCTATTTTTTATTATTTATTAAACATATTTTATAAACATCCCAAGAATGAAATATGATACGAATAAATGTGTTTTGATTTGAGAACGTGATACCGGGTTGTTATTTTCGAAATTTAGAAATTTGGGTCGACAGACTACAACTATAACGTTACTTTAGAAAAATCTTGGCGATTTTTTTTAGATCCACCGACCCACGGAGCATCATTGAGACCATGGAAACGTTTATTTTTTACCTAGGCCTGAACCAACATAGATAAATAATTTTTTCGTTCCATAAAAGATGAACAATCAATAATTCATCGTTAAATAAATAAATGAAAATATCAATCTATATATAAAAAATAGTTTCGTCAATGACTAGCATATGGACAACGCACATCCTGAACCGTCGAAGATAATGAAACATGAAATTTGAAAGATATCTTCCTTAGAAGATGTAGCGGTACACTAAGAAAGGATTTTTCGAAAATCAACTCTTGAAGGGGTGAACTATGGTGTAAAAGTTTGTTTGGCAAATTGTATTTCTTGCCTGTAACAACTCGAAACTTGATATAAATATCCTTGAAAACAAATAATAAAACGCATATTTTAGGACTTTTTGAAACAACCCCTAATTAGGGGTGTAACTGGATGTTGAAGTTTGTATGGGAAAATCGAAATACCTGCTTCTATTTTAATGAAATTCGAAAAATGTGTTCCTTAAAGAGCGTAGAGGTGCACTTAGAAAGGATTTTTCGAAAAATCAACCTCCAAAAATATGAAATGGGAGGTGAAAGTTTGTACTCCTCGCGCGCATCAACTTGAAACTCGGTATAAATATTCTTCAAAACAAATAATAAAATGCATATTTCAACATTTTTCAAAACAACCCCTAATAAGGGGTGCAACTGGTAATTAAGTTTCCATGGGCCAAATTTCGCGCTGGCGTAATTCTAGTCATTGAATAAATAAATAAAAACCATGTAAAAATATGAATAAATAATATAAGATCAATTTTCTCCGATTTTTTGACGATTCGCTCTTTAAAAAAAATTCTAAGAAGCGCCGATTTCCCGCCCGCCAAGCAACCGGTTGATATCACGAGAAAACAAGTCGATATTGTTTTATAAAAAAAAAAAAAATCCAGACAGCAGACGACTCTCGTCCACGGAAGGGAAAAAAAACAAATTTATTGTTCGTTTTTTTTTTTCAATACGTATATGATTATCATATGGGGTGTTTAAGGTACCGCGTGTGCGTGATCGGTTGAAATCGGAAGTGCAAACGGGGATCGTCACTCACGAGAGAATTCTTTGCGGGGGTGTCCTCATAGCGGTGTCTTTTATCTATATTTTAATTCTAACGTTACGACGGGGCCAACTTTTAGACAACACGCTGGCACGCGAAGTAAATCGTTACGATGCAGAGAATCGCGTAGCGTAGGAAACAAAATCGCGTTTTTTTACCTCACTCCGTAAAAAAAGAAAAAAAATGCACGTTTATTATACTCCGCGGTGGGAATAGAGAATTTATTTTTTTCGCTAGCCGCGACAACGTTTGAAATCCCGTCAGTCACGCGTCGCGCAACTCCGTCACTTTAATTGCTCCCATAAACATCGCTATTCCTCCGAGGCCATTGACCTGCTTTTTTTTTTGCTGTTGCTATTTTTTCGCCATCGAGTGATCGACAGCCTACTCTCTTTACGCTCTCACGTAGTGCACAACGACGAAAAAAAAAAAAAAATAGAAAAAAAAATCGATCGAGGCGGATTAATATACGCGATTGCTTCTCAAACTTTGCGGGTACATCGGGAGAAATTATTTTTTCGTATCAGCCAAGGTTTGACGTATTTTTGTTTCGGGCAATTATCTTTTTATTTTGCTACAAACAAGATATTTGTTAAGCTCGAAGAGAAAGAGTTTTTTTTTGTGATTGAGTCGTTTGGATTAAACTTTGAATTTTATTTTGCTACAACCCAAATATTTGTTAAGCTCGAAGAGAAAGAGTTTTTTTTTGTGATCGAGTCATTTGGATTAAAATTTTTAGCGCGTGTCACCTTCTAAGAAATCTGTTTTTGTTTCGAATTCAACAAATATTTTGGTACTTTTTTTTGTGTATTCGTAGAATTTTTAAAATTTTATCCTGGATGGTTTTCGGGTTTTTTTTAGGTTGTTCGGAATCTTTTGTACGTGTTTGGGTTCGTTTGGGTTTGTCCGGATTCTTTGGGGTTCGTTCGAGTTTGATTGGGTTCGTTTTCTCGCGTCTTCTCGGGTTTGTTTGGGTTGATTTGAGTTCGTTTGGGATTTTTTTGGTTTCGTTCGATTTTGCTTGGGTTTGTTCTGGTCCTTTTGATTTTGTGGGAGTTAGTTTGTTTGGGTTTGGTTGAGTTAGTTCCGGTTTTTTGGGTTTGTTTAGGCTTGTTCGGGTTTGATGCGGTTTATTCGTGTTTCGTTGCGTCTTCTTGGGTTTCTTTGAGTTTGTTAGGGTTTGGTTGGATTTTCTTCGTTTTTTTTGGGTTTGTTTGGGTTTGGTTTTCTTCGTTTTCTTCGTGGGTTTGTTTGGGTTTTGTCGGGTCCGTTTAGGTTCGATGGAGCGGGTTTGTGTTAAGTCTCGTCTTCTTGAATTTTTTTGGGTTCGTTTGAGTTTGTTTGGCTTCGTTCCGGTCCTTTTGGGTTTGTCGAACCTTCTTTGTGTGTGTTTGGGTTCCTTTGCGTTGGTTTTGCTTCGTTCGTGTTTATTCAGTTTTTTTTTGGGTTTCTCTGGGTTTCCTTGGGTTCGTTTGGATACGTTTGTTTTCTCGAATTTTCATTAGGCTCCCTCGTGCCTGTTTGAATTTTCTGTTTGAACTTGTTTATTTTGGAATTTTTCCTATTGCGATTGTTCGTGTTTTTGTTTCTCAGGTTCCTGGTCACTTTTCAATGGACACAAAATGAATCGAACATTGATACCTTCGTCAACATTTGTCTTCACCGTTCACGAGTCAATTGCACATTGTCACCACTTTTTCTGGCCCACCTTTTTTTTTCATAAAAAAAACAAAATCTATAAAAAAATAAAGAGCCCCGTCACCGTTCCCGGATTGCCGATCAATTTTATGACATTCTCACGAAACGATCGAGTGACGAGATCGAATTTTCGGGTTGTGCAGGGCCACGTGGGCAAGTTGCGAAGGGATGCACGCCGCGATGATGCAGCGCGCACATTCTCGACGGGCGTCGTGACGCTTACTGCCCCTTCGGCGCTCCGACAACCCTCCTTTATGGCCGCGTCTATCTGACTTCCCAGATCCCCTCCCCCCTCGTCCCTCGACACCACCCGCGCTTTCGGGCTTTACCCTCCCCTCGGCCGGTTCCTCGAATCTTCCCCGTTTCCCGTTCGACCACTCGTCCTTCTCCGCGTCTTCTCGCACGCGGCTCGCGTATATGCATCGCGACGCATTCGAATGTCCTACGTGAGCCGGAAACACGTCGCAATCTGTTCCACAAGCCGCCCCCGCCCCCTCCCCTTCCCCATTGCGCGATCCACTGCTTCTTTTTTATTCTCTTATTTCTCATTTTTCTCGTGCCCTCCAGTTTTGTTCGTATTTCGTCTCGCTCTTTCTCTCGTTCTCTCTCTCTCTCTCTCTCTCTCTCTCTCTCTCTCTCTCTCTCTCTCTCTCACTTTCTCTTTTTCTCTCTCCTACGAGCTTGCACTATTCCTCTCTTTCTTTCTCTCTCTCTCTGACTCTCCCTCCCAATTTCTTTTTCTCTTCTTCTCTCTTGTTTTTTCATTTTTTTTTCATTTGTTCCTTTTCTTCACGTTCGTTTTGCTTTCCTCTTGTATTTATTGCGCGATGCAGTTTCGCACGGGTCGAGAATATAGGCACGTTCGAGAAATGAAAGAGGAGGGTCCCGAGAAAAATGTGGCGAGTCCAATACTTCGTGCTTTTATTTCGATTTGTTACGCTCTCTCTCTCTCTCTCTCTCTCTCTCTCTCTCTCTCTCTCTCTCTCTCTCTCTCTCTCTTCCTCTCTCTCTCTTAAGCTCTCACTCTCTTCAGCATTCTCTCTGTCTCTCCAACTGTCTCTCTCTCTCTCTCTCTCTGTTCGGCACTCACCCTCTCCATCTCTCTCCTCAGCACATTCTCGCTCTTTTTTCTTCTCCCTTTTTTCCTCGCATCGATAGCGTTATCGGAGCCGATAATATTGGACTTCGAGCCCGGTTCACCGGAAACTTCGATACGTCGTCGATTCGCCTGTGTCATGTGTCGGGAGCTGCGCACGGGGCGGAGAGTAATCCGAGTTGCATTTTCCGTATTTTTTTTTTTATCGCTAGCTCCTCCGCCATTTTATTTTTCGCAGACGAGGACTTGTAATCACCGATTTTATTATTTTCTCACTCTTAACGCGCTCTCGCCATTTCACTATCTCCAGATCCTTGCAAGACCCAGCCGGAGTGTGGCCTACCATACTCGTTTCCTAATGCACTGCCGTACCGCGCATTTGCACTCATACGTAATTCAACCTTAATTGTTCATCCAATTGTTACAATATTATCAATTTTTATTAGATTTTTATCATTTTTTCTTAGTTTTATCAATGTGCCTCAATCCTATCGAGTTGTCTCATTTTATCAATGTTATCGAATGGTTCTTAAATTAATAAAGTATTATCAAGTTTTTCGAATATTGTCAAGTTTTATCAATTTCCTTTAATTTTATCAATTTTTCTCAACTTTATCAAACTTTATTACATTTTCTCAATTGCATCAATGTTTCTCAATTTTATCACCTTTTCTCAATGATTTCAAATTTTATCAAGTTTCTCAAATATTATCGAGTTGTATTAATTATGCTTAATTTTATTTGTCAAATCTTTTCAATTATATCAATTTTTCTCAACTTTATCAAACTTTATTAAATTTTCTCAATTTTATCAGCTTTTTCCCGTTTGAGGAAATTTTATCATGTTTCTTAAATGTTATCGAGTTGTCCCAATTTTTCTCAACTCTATCAAACTTTATTAAATTGTGTCATTTGTACCAATGTTTCTCAATTTTATCAAATTTTCTCAACGCTATCAAATATTCTTAATTTTTTTTATCAAATATCAAATTTTATCAAATATTATCAAGTTTCTCAAATATTATCGAGTTGTATTAATTATTCTTAATTTTATTTATCAAATCTCTTCAATTTTATCCATTTTTCTCAACATTATCAAACTTTATTCTCATTTGTATCAATGTTTTTCAATTTTATCAACTTTTCTCAATGCTATCAAATTTTCTTAATTTGATCAACAAAAAAAAATGTTATCAAATATTATCAAGTTTGATTGATTTTTCTTAATTTTATCAAACTTTATCATTTTTTTTCAATTTGTCTCAATTTTTTCAACCTTCACTGAGCTCTTATCGATCGGAATAAGGTGCGTAGCGAGGCCGCGAATAAAAAGTGTCACGAGTATGCTCGCGTTTTTATCCTACACCTAAACTACACGTTTAACGTCCCATATGAGCATTCTACGAGCTATTATCGCGTACAACTTCGCGACAGTTTGGATCCTTGCGCGTATCACAGGGTGCGTGCCTGGGCATGTGTGTGTGTTGTATATGAATCTTTCGGATTATGCACGCGTGGAGGGTACGATAGCGATGTTAAAATTATAGTTTGATGGGTGTAACTACTTTAACGATGTTTCTAGCGTTTCCTCGTCGTGTCCGGTTGTTGATGCCTTGCAAAATGCATGTACGAGATGTCTCGTAAATACCTCGTCGTGCTTAAAGGGGTGCTGAATTGGATCACGAACTACTAAAGTATTCTGAGTTTCTCCTGAATAAAAACCTTACAGTATTTCGACATTTTTACACGTTTTTTAATTGAAACTTCTTATACGAGGTTCTCGCGTATTAACGAGGTTTAAAGTTTGCGTTACTTTCTAACGCGACCGTGGAGGGGGAAAAGAAAGAGAGAGAGAGAGAGAGAGAGAGAGAGAGAGAGCTCTCGAGATACGGCGCGTCACTAGCAACCTTTTGAAAAACATTCTTGCTTTGCTTCTGCTACTCAGAAAACGTTTTTGAAATGTGCCTCAAGTAACGCTCCGTCACTTGAGGTGGAATAAACGGATTTATAACAATAAGAATTGTTCCATATAATTAATACAGCAAATTACTAAACGATATATTTTACATAAACTTGGATCCTTACAAGTCCGTAGAGGGATGAACCGTATACTTTTAATCCCTTTCCGGACTTCTAGCGATTAAAAGTGCTACTTTACTCTCTGTCTAGTGGTACCTATAAGCGAGGAAAACATGGTAGTGGTATGTGAAATACATTTTTGGCTTCTGAGACACTGTTGAAACTATATATTTCCAAGTTACCTTGCCTGATGTTCCTTGAAATTTTTCAAATTCGAAAATAAAAACGTCATATTCGATACTTAACGAAAAATTCTAATTTTAACCCAAAATAAGTGCAATATTAACTTTTACCACTCTTCATATTTTGTTTATTTTGACTCGATAACCCTAAATTCACCGTCAAATCTTGGCGCCTCGGATATCGTACTCTTGCCCATTTTTTTTATAAAATATTTTGTAAAATATATGAGGTGAGTGATATGTGATGAATCTTGAAAGTGACAATTTAAAACACTGAAAATGGGAAAATGGCTAATAATTGTGGAAATATCCCACCGAGTTCTAGGTTATCTGAAGGTACGTTTTATTTTATCCTCGTTCTATCATTCTTAATAATTTCAATCGTTCATAAATAATAAAAATAATAATAAAAGTGACGACAAAAATGATGAATGAAAATAAAAATGAGAAAAAATTGAATTCAGTTGAATTTTAAGGCAGTAGTCTGGTCTAGAGCGAGATTTTTGACGTCATTTTTGGGTTGGAATAACTTTTAAACCGTTGAAGTTGTCTTGATGAAATTTTACATATGTATTTATTGTTCCTTTGAGAATGTATCTACATTAAAAAAAAAATATTTTAAATATTTTCATGTAGTTTTTTATTTTTTTACAACATGGTCCGCCGAAAACCGCCTCAATCGGCGGCCATTCTGGGTGATGTTGTATGCATCTGAAAAAAAAAAATATATATATTCTCAATCTGTATGAGTATTCTGAGCACTGGTAGCAGAATTAGTACTTAAAAAAATTTTGTTACAAAATGGCGGCCTGTTAAACTTAGATTAACGATATTTCATACATTTTCGGGTATTCGACGAGTTATAAAATGTGGGCAAAATTATTGTCCGACTCAATTCTGCTACCAGTCCTCAGAAAGAGGCTACCGAAGGTATGAGCAAAATTTGAGCTCGATCGGTCAATTAGTTATCGAGATATCGTGGGCGCCGATTTGAAAAACATAGTTCTGAGATAAACGCGTTCAAAGTTGCTTCCCGACCGCGCTACCTGAGCGCGCGGCTTGTTTATAATTTCTATTACTCTGCTAATTTTTGAAATATCAATAAACGGTTTTCACGAGCGTATTAAGAAAGGTCTAAGGAATAATAAAATGAAAAAAAAAAATCGATTTTGTCAAATTTCTAGACCAGACTACTGCCTTAATTGCAATCGTACGGAAGTCAATCGAGTTTTAAATGAATTCCAAATATATAATTGAATTGTCAATGCAGAATTAAGTTTTTGATCAATAATTAAAGGAATAAAAGTTAATCCTCTAATTTTGCAATTTAAGAAAACTCAATCAAATGTTTTATATTTATTTTCAGCACAATGTGGTATTTTTATTCATCAGGGACATGAGTGTTTGAAGTTTCACTTCTAACGAGCGTGGATCCCTTATCTTGCATGGTTTTTTTTTTGCGTTTTTTGGCCCAACAAAGTAGACAACTGCCTTCAATTTTAGTTCGAAAGAATCGATGGTTTTGGGCACCAGGACAGTCCTCAAAATAACCGTCATATAATTATGCCTCCATTTATCCAAATGTGATTTTGAAGCTATTGGGCTTTACATAATATCGCGTATGGGGACAATTGGCGACTGCTAGGATGGTCCTCGAAGTCGAATGTCCCCAAAATCACCTTTCGCCAAATATACGAAGAAGCTTCGTCAGAAGTTCGCTCGTTACGCGATACTTTTACGTTTACACGAACGTATGTATACATATATAGGTATTTGGTTATTAGGAGGATTTAACGGGAGAGAACAGCTTGAAAAGGGTGTGGAATGGACGGCGATAATTGCTCGGTCGTAATTATTATACCGTAAACGTAGGCCTCAACCGTGGCGATTAATCGCCCGTCGTCGTCGTGTCGAACTCGTAAAGCGGAAATTCTCATCTCGTTGTATCCTCCGCCACCGCATCGCGCTCCGTGCCGTCTTTACACCCGCCCGCCGCCCGTCGCCGCCGACCCATCGGCACGAACGGTTCTGTGCGTGTGCAGCAACGTCACGGCAAAGTGCACGGATGTTCCGCACCGCGACGCGTTACGTGCGAAATGTATTGTAACGGAAGCGGGGCAAGATGGGCCAACACGCGGCAGAGCTTTCTGGAGTGTACAGCTACCGGAAGAGGCAGAATCCTCGACGTGGGTAAACATGTGTGTTAAGGGGCTATTCTACTGTGCTGTCTCGAAAAACAAGCTATCTTTAAGGCTTTGGGCTACTCTAGGATTTCCCAAAATTCGACTTTATTAATTAAAAATGTACCTCAGTACCTATAAAATTATGTTCCAAAAGATTATTTGTGTAAAAAATCTCTAAGTACTCGATTTTCGAATTGGATTTCGAAGGATACTATAGTATTTGTATTGTTTGATGTATTCGAAAAGAGTTCTGGCTCCTAACTGTTGTCAAATAATTGTAAAAAAATTTTATCGGCATCTTAACTATGCAAGTGTGATCTGCTGATGGACAGGCGTTAGTTCTAGGTACTTTCTGGGTAGGATACTATAGTATTTGTATTGTTTGATGTATTCGAAAAGAGTTCTGGCTCCTAACTGTTGTCAAATAATTGTAAAAAAATTTTATCGGCATCTTAACTATGCAAGTGTGATCTGCTGATGGATAGGCGTTAGTTCTAGGTATTTACTGGGTAGGATACTATAGTATTTGTATTGTTTGATGTATTCGAAAAGAGTTCTGGCTCCTAACTGTTGTCAAATAATTGTAAACAAATTTTATCGGCATGTTAACTATGCAAGTGTGATCTGCTGATGGATAGGCATTAGTTCTAGGTACTTTCTGGGTAGGATACTATAGTATTTGTATTGTTTGATGTATTCGAAAAGAGTTCTGGCTCCTAACTGTTGTCAAATAATTGTAAAAAAATTTTGTCGGCATCTTAACTATGCAAGTGTGATCTGCTGATGGATAGGCGTTAGTTCTAGGTACTTTCTGGGTAGGATACTATTGTATTAGTATTGTTTGATGTATTCGAAAAGAGTTCTGGCTCCTAACTGTTGTCAAATAATTGTAAAAAAATTTTATCGGCATCTTAACTATGCAAGTGTGATCTGCTGATGGATAGGCGTTAGTTCTAGGTACTTTGTGGGTAGGATACTATAGTATTTGTATTGTTTGATGTATTCGAAAAGAGTTCTGGCTCCTAACTGTTGTCAAATAATTGTAAAAAAATTTTATCGGCATCTTAACTATGCAAGTGTGATCTGCTGATGGATAGGCGTTAGTTCTAGGTACTTTCGGGGTAGGATACTATAGTATTTGTATTATTTGATGTATTCGAAAAGAGTTCTGGCTCCTAACTGTTGTCAAATAATGGTAAAAAAATTTTATCGGCATCTTAACTATGCAAGTGTGATCTGCTGATGGATAGGCGTTAGTTCTAGGTACTTTCTGGGTAGGATACTATAGTATTTGTATTGTTTGATGTATTCGAAAAGAGTTCTGGCTCCTAACTGTTGTCAAATAATTGTAAAAAAATTTTATCGGCATCTTAACTATGCAAGTGTGATCTGCTGATGGATAGGCGTTAGTTCTAGGTACTTTCTGGGTAGGATACTATAGTATTGGTATTGTTTGATGTATTCGAAAAGAGTTCTGGCTCCTAACTGTTGTCAAATAATTGTAAAAAAATTTTATCGGCATCTTAACTATGCAAGTGTGATCTGCTGATGGATAGGCGTTAGTTCTAGGTACTTTCTGGGTAGGATACTATAGTATTGGTATTGTTTGATGTATTCGAAAAGAGTTCTGGCTCCTAACTGTTGTCCAATAATTGTAAATAAATTTTATCGGCATCTTAACTATGCAAGTGTGATCTGCTGATGAATAGGCGTTAGTTCTAAGTACTTTCGGGGTAGGAAACTATAGTATTTGTATTGTTTGATGTATTCGAAAAGAGTTCTGGCTCCTAACTGTTGTCAAATAATTGTAAAAAAATTTTATCGGCATCTTAACTATGCAAGTGTGATGTGCTGATGGATAGGCGTTAGTTCTAGGTACTTTCTGGGTAGGATACTATTGTATTTGTATTGTTTGATGTATTCGAAAAGACTTCTGGCTCCTAACTGTTGTCAAATAATTGTAAAAAAATTTTATCGGCATCTTAACTATGCAAGTGTGATCTGCTGATGGATAGGCGTTAGTTCTAGGTCCTTTGTGGGTAGGATACTATAGTATTTGTATTGTTTGATGTATTCGAAAAGAGTTCTGGCCCCTAACTGTTGTCAAATAATTGTAAAAAAATATTATCGGCATCTTAACTATGCAAGTGTGATCTGCTGATGGATAGGCGTTAGTTCTAGGTACTTTCTGGGTAGGATACTATAGTATTTGTATTGTTTGATGTATTCGAAAAGAGTTCTGGCTCCTAACTGTTGTCAAATAATTGTAAAAAAATTTTATCGGCATCTTAACTATGCAAGTGTGATCTGCTGATGGATAGGCGTTAGTTATAGGTACTTTCTGGGTTGGATACTATAGTATTTGTATTGTTTGATGTATTCGAAAAGAGTTCTGGCTCCTAACTGTTGTCAAATAATTGTAAAAAAATTTTATCGGCATCTTAACTATGCAAGTGTGATCTGCTGATGGATAGGCGTTAGTTCTAGGTACTTTCTGGGTAGGATACTATAGTATATGTATTGTTTGATGTATTCGAAAAGAGTTCTGGCTCCTAACTGTTGTCAAATAATTGTAAAAAAATTTTATCGCCATCTTAACTATGCAAGTGTGATCTGCTGATGGATAGGCGTTAGTTCTAGGTACTTTCTGGGTAGGATACTATAGTATTTGTATTGTTTGATGTATTCGAAAAGAGTTCTGGCTCCTAACTGTTGTCAAATAATTGTAAAAAAATTTTATCGGCATCTTAACTATGCAAGTGTGATCTGCTGATGGATAGGCGTTAGTTCTAGGTACTTTCGGGGCAGGATACTATAGTATTGGTATTGTTTGATGTATTCGAAAAGAGTTCTGGCTCCTAACTGTTGTCAAATAATTGTAAAAAAATTTTATCGGCATCTTAACTATGCAAGTGTGATCTGCTGATGGATAGGCGTTAGTTCTAGGTACTTTCGGGGTAGGATACTATAGTATTTGTATTGTTTGATGTATTCGAAAAGAGTTCTGGCTCCTAACTGTTGTCAAATAATTGTAAAAAAATTTTATCGCCATCTTAACTATGCAAGTGTGATCTGCTGATGGATAGGCGTTAGTTCTAGGTACTTTCTGGGTAGGATACTATAGTATTGGTATTGTTTGATGTATTCGAAAAGAGTTCTGGCTCCTAACTGTTGTCAAATAATTGTAAAAAAATTTTATCGGCATCTTAACTATGCAAGTGTGATCTGCTGATGGATAGGCGTTAGTTCTAGGTACTTTCTGGGTAGGATACTATAGTATTGGTATTGTTTGATGTATTCGAAAAGAGTTCTGGCTCCTAACTGTTGTCAAATAATTGTAAATAAATTTTATCGGCATCTTAACTATGCAAGTGTGATCTGCTGATGGATAGGCGTTAGTTCTAGGTACTTTCGGGGTAGGATACTATAGTATTTGTATTGTTTGATGTATTCGAAAAGAGTTCTGGCTCCTAACTGTTGTCAAATAATTGTAAAAAAAATTTATCGGCATCTTAACTATGCAAGTGTGATCTGCTGATGGATAGGCGGTAGTTCTAGGTACTTTCTGGGTAGGATACTATAGTATTTGTATTGTTTGATGTATTCGAAAAGAGTTCTGGCTCCTAACTGTTGTCAAATAATTGTAAAAAAATTTTATCGGCATCTTAACTATGCAAGTGTGATCTGCTGATGGATAGGCGTTAGTTCTAGGTACTTTCGGGGTAGGATACTATAGTATTTGTATTGTTTGATGTATTCGAAAAGAGTTCTGGCTCCTAACTGTTGTCAAATAATTGTAACAAAATTTTATCGCTATCTTAGCTTTGCAAATGTGATCTGCTGATGGATAGGCGTTAGTTCTAGGTACTTTCTGGGTAGGATACTATAGTATTTGTATTGTTTGATGTATTCGAAAAGAGTTCTGGCTCCTAACTGTTGTCAAATAATTGTAAAAAAATTTTATCGGCATCTTAACTATGCAAGTGTGATCTGCTGATGGATAGGCGTTAGTTCTAGGTACTTTCTGGGTAGGATACTATAGTATTTGTATTGTTTGATGTATTCGAAAAGAGTTCTGGCTCCTAACTGTTGTCAAATAATTGTAAAAAAATTTTATCGGCATCTTAACTATGCAAGTGTGATCTGCTGATGGATAGGCGTTAGTTCTAGGTACTTTCTGGGTAGGATACTATAGTATTGGTATTGTTTGATGTATTCGAAAAGAGTTCTGGCTCCTAACTGTTGTCAAATAATTGTAAAAAAATTTTATCGGCATCTTAACTATGCAAGTGTGATCTGCTGATGGATAGGCGTTAGTTCTAGGTACTTTCTGGGTAGGATACTATAGTATTGGTATTGTTTGATGTATTCGAAAAGAGTTCTGGCTCCTAACTGTTGTCCAATAATTGTAAATAAATTTTATCGGCATCTTAACTATGCAAGTGTGATCTGCTGATGAATAGGCGTTAGTTCTAAGTACTTTCGGGGTAGGAAACTATAGTATTTGTATTGTTTGATGTATTCGAAAAGAGTTCTGGCTCCTAACTGTTGTCAAATAATTGTAAAAAAATTTTATCGGCATCTTAACTATGCAAGTGTGATGTGCTGATGGATAGGCGTTAGTTCTAGGTACTTTCTGGGTAGGATACTATTGTATTTGTATTGTTTGATGTATTCGAAAAGACTTCTGGCTCCTAACTGTTGTCAAATAATTGTAAAAAAATTTTATCGGCATCTTAACTATGCAAGTGTGATCTGCTGATGGATAGGCGTTAGTTCTAGGTCCTTTGTGGGTAGGATACTATAGTATTTGTATTGTTTGATGTATTCGAAAAGAGTTCTGGCCCCTAACTGTTGTCAAATAATTGTAAAAAAATATTATCGGCATCTTAACTATGCAAGTGTGATCTGCTGATGGATAGGCGTTAGTTCTAGGTACTTTCTGGGTAGGATACTATAGTATTTGTATTGTTTGATGTATTCGAAAAGAGTTCTGGCTCCTAACTGTTGTCAAATAATTGTAAAAAAATTTTATCGGCATCTTAACTATGCAAGTGTGATCTGCTGATGGATAGGCGTTAGTTATAGGTACTTTCTGGGTTGGATACTATAGTATTTGTATTGTTTGATGTATTCGAAAAGAGTTCTGGCTCCTAACTGTTGTCAAATAATTGTAAAAAAATTTTATCGGCATCTTAACTATGCAAGTGTGATCTGCTGATGGATAGGCGTTAGTTCTAGGTACTTTCTGGGTAGGATACTATAGTATATGTATTGTTTGATGTATTCGAAAAGAGTTCTGGCTCCTAACTGTTGTCAAATAATTGTAAAAAAATTTTATCGCCATCTTAACTATGCAAGTGTGATCTGCTGATGGATAGGCGTTAGTTCTAGGTACTTTCTGGGTAGGATACTATAGTATTTGTATTGTTTGATGTATTCGAAAAGAGTTCTGGCTCCTAACTGTTGTCAAATAATTGTAAAAAAATTTTATCGGCATCTTAACTATGCAAGTGTGATCTGCTGATGGATAGGCGTTAGTTCTAGGTACTTTCGGGGCAGGATACTATAGTATTGGTATTGTTTGATGTATTCGAAAAGAGTTCTGGCTCCTAACTGTTGTCAAATAATTGTAAAAAAATTTTATCGGCATCTTAACTATGCAAGTGTGATCTGCTGATGGATAGGCGTTAGTTCTAGGTACTTTCGGGGTAGGATACTATAGTATTTGTATTGTTTGATGTATTCGAAAAGAGTTCTGGCTCCTAACTGTTGTCAAATAATTGTAAAAAAATTTTATCGCCATCTTAACTATGCAAGTGTGATCTGCTGATGGATAGGCGTTAGTTCTAGGTACTTTCTGGGTAGGATACTATAGTATTGGTATTGTTTGATGTATTCGAAAAGAGTTCTGGCTCCTAACTGTTGTCAAATAATTGTAAAAAAATTTTATCGGCATCTTAACTATGCAAGTGTGATCTGCTGATGGATAGGCGTTAGTTCTAGGTACTTTCTGGGTAGGATACTATAGTATTGGTATTGTTTGATGTATTCGAAAAGAGTTCTGGCTCCTAACTGTTGTCAAATAATTGTAAATAAATTTTATCGGCATCTTAACTATGCAAGTGTGATCTGCTGATGGATAGGCGTTAGTTCTAGGTACTTTCGGGGTAGGATACTATAGTATTTGTATTGTTTGATGTATTCGAAAAGAGTTCTGGCTCCTAACTGTTGTCAAATAATTGTAAAAAAAATTTATCGGCATCTTAACTATGCAAGTGTGATCTGCTGATGGATAGGCGGTAGTTCTAGGTACTTTCTGGGTAGGATACTATAGTATTTGTATTGTTTGATGTATTCGAAAAGAGTTCTGGCTCCTAACTGTTGTCAAATAATTGTAAAAAAATTTTATCGGCATCTTAACTATGCAAGTGTGATCTGCTGATGGATAGGCGTTAGTTCTAGGTACTTTCGGGGTAGGATACTATAGTATTTGTATTGTTTGATGTATTCGAAAAGAGTTCTGGCTCCTAACTGTTGTCAAATAATTGTAACAAAATTTTATCGCTATCTTAGCTTTGCAAATGTGATCTGCTGATGGATAGGCGTTAGTTCTAGGTACTTTCTGGGTAGGATACTATAGTATTTGTATTGTTTGATGTATTCGAAAAGAGTTCTGGCTCCTAACTGTTGTCAAATAATTGTAAAAAAATTTTATCGGCATCTTAACTATGCAAGTGTGATCTGCTGATGGATAGGCGTTAGTTCTAGGTACTTTCTGGGTAGGATACTATAGTATTTGTATTGTTTGATGTATTCGAAAAGAGTTCTGGCTCCTAACTGTTGTCAAATAATTGTAAAAAAATTTTATCGGCATCTTAACTATGCAAGTGTGATCTGCTGATGGATAGGCGTTAGTTCTAGGTACTTTCTGGGTAGGATACTATAGTATTGGTATTGTTTGATGTATTCGAAAAGAGTTCTGGCTCCTAACTGTTGTCAAATAATTGTAAAAAAATTTTATCGGCATCTTAACTATGCAAGTGTGATCTGCTGATGGATAGGCGTTAGTTCTAGGTACTTTCTGGGTAGGATACTATAGTATTGGTATTGTTTGATGTATTCGAAAAGAGTTCTGGCTCCTAACTGTTGTCCAATAATTGTAAATAAATTTTATCGGCATCTTAACTATGCAAGTGTGATCTGCTGATGAATAGGCGTTAGTTCTAAGTACTTTCGGGGTAGGAAACTATAGTATTTGTATTGTTTGATGTATTCGAAAAGAGTTCTGGCTCCTAACTGTTGTCAAATAATTGTAAAAAAATTTTATCGGCATCTTAACTATGCAAGTGTGATGTGCTGATGGATAGGCGTTAGTTCTAGGTACTTTCTGGGTAGGATACTATTGTATTTGTATTGTTTGATGTATTCGAAAAGAGTTCTGGCTCCTAACTGTTGTCAAATAATTGTAAAAAAATTTTATCGGCATCTTAACTATGCAAGTGTGATCTGCTGATGGATAGGCGTTAGTTATAGGTACTTTCTGGGTTGGATACTATAGTATTTGTATTGTTTGATGTATTCGAAAAGAGTTCTGGCTCCTAACTGTTGTCAAATAATTGTAAAAAAATTTTATCGGCATCTTAACTATGCAAGTGTGATCTGTTGATGGATAGGCGTTAGTTCTAGGTACTTTCTGGGTAGGATACTATAGTATATGTATTGTTTGATGTATTCGAAAAGAGTTCTGGCTCCTAACTGTTGTCAAATAATTGTAAAAAAATGTTATCGCCATCTTAACTATGCAAGTGTGATCTGCTGATGGATAGGCGTTAGTTCTAGGTACTTTCTGGGTAGGATACTATAGTATTTGTATTGTTTGATGTATTCGAAAAGAGTTCTGGCTCCTAACTGTTGTCAAATAATTGTAAAAAAATTTTATCGCCATCTTAACTATGCAAGTGTGATCTGCTGATGGATAGGCGTTAGTTCTAGGTACTTTCTGGGTAGGATACTATAGTATTGGTATTGTTTGATGTATTCGAAAAGAGTTCTGGCTCCTAACTGTTGTCAAATAATTGTAAAAAAATTTTGTCGGCATCTTAACTATGCAAGTGTGATCTGCTGATGGATAGGCGTTAGTTCTAGGTACTTTCTGGGTAGGATACTATAGTATGAGTATTGTTTGATGTATTCGAAAAGAGTTCTGGCTCCTAACTGTTGTCAAATAATTGTAAAAAAATTTTATCGGCATCTTAACTATGCAAGTGTGATCTGCTGATGGATAGGCGTTAGTTCTAGGTACTTTCTGGGTAGGATACTATAGTATTGGTATTGTTTGATGTATTCGAAAAGAGTTCTGGCTCCTAACTGTTGTCAAATAATTGTAAATAAATTTTATCGGCATCTTAACTATGCAAGTGTGATCTGCTGATGGATAGGCGTTAGTTCTAGGTACTTTCGGGGTAGGATACTATAGTATTTGTATTGTTTGATGTATTCGAAAAGAGTTCTGGCTCCTAACTGTTGTCAAATAATTGTAAAAAAAATTTATCGGCATCTTAACTATGCAAGTGTGATCTGCTGATGGATAGGCGGTAGTTCTAGGTACTTTCTGGGTAGGATACTATAGTATTTGTATTGTTTGATGTATTCGAAAAGAGTTCTGGCTCCTAACTGTTGTCAAATAATTGTAAAAAAATTTTATCGGCATCTTAACTATGCAAGTGTGATCTGCTGATGGATAGGCGTTAGTTCTAGGTACTTTCGGGGTAGGATACTATAGTATTTGTATTGTTTGATGTATTCGAAAAGAGTTCTGGCTCCTAACTGTTGTCAAATAATTGTAACAAAATTTTATCGCTATCTTAGCTTTGCAAATGTGATCTGCTGATGGATAGGCGTTAGTTCTAGGTACTTTCTGGGTAGGATACTATAGTATTTGTATTGTTTGATGTATTCGAAAAGAGTTCTGGCTCCTAACTGTTGTCAAATAATTGTAAATAAATTTTATCGGCATCTTAACTATACAAGTGTGATCTGCTGATGGATAGGCGTTAGTTCTAGGTACTTTCGGGGTAGGATACTATAGTATTTGTATTGTTTGATGTATTCGAAAAGAGTTCTGGCTCCTAACTGTTGTCAAATAATTGTAAAAAAATTTTATCGGCATCTTAACTATGCAAATGTGATCTGCTGATGGATAGGCTTTAGTTCTAGGTACTTTCTGGGTAGGATACTATAGTATTTGTATTGTTCGATGTATTCGAAAAGAGTTCTGGCTCCTAACTGTTGTCAAATAATTGTAAAAAAAATTTGTCGGCATCTTAACTATGCAAGTGTGATCTGCTGATGGATAGGCGTTAGTTCTAGGTACTTTCTGGGTAGGATACTATAGTATTAGTATTGTGTGATGTATTCGAAAAGAGTTCTGGCTCCTAACTGTTGTCAAATAATTGTAAAAAAATTTTATCGGCATCTTAACTATGCAAGTGTGATCTGCTGATGGATAGGCGTTAGTTCCAGGTACTTTCTGGGTAGGATACTATAGTATTTGTATAGTTTGATGTATTCGAAAAGAGTTCTGGCTCCTAACTGTTGTCAAATAATTGTAAAAAAATTTTGTCGGCATCTTAAGTATGCAAGTGTGATCTGCTGATGGATAGGCGTTAGTTCTAGGTACTTTCTGGGTAGGATACTATAGTATTTGTATTGTTTGATGTATTCGAAAAGAGTTCTGGCTCCTAACTGTTGTCAAATAATTGTAAAAAAATTTTATCGGCATCTTAACTATGCAAGTGTGATCTGCTGATTGATAGGCGTTAGTTCTAGGTACTTTGTGGGCGTTACGTGATATTTGTAATATTATTATTGTAATATTTACGGCGAAAAAGATTATTTTTCGAAAATTTGTGGGCAAATTCGCGAGCATATTCACCAAATTGGTCCTTCGGTTGTAGTTTTGAAAGTTTAACAAGAACAATCTGCCATTTTCGTTGATTAAAATATGTGTGACTCGAGCCCAAAATATTTCTTTCCCCGATATTTGTATCGTAGAAACAGAGAAAAAAATGCGAAAAATACCCTTAAGGTAGTAGTCTCGCCAAGGCGTTTTTCTATAGATTATCGTGACTTTCTACTAACTTTAAACGCGTTTATCTCGAAACTACATTTTTCAAGTCAGCTGGACTCATAACACAAACAAATTTCAACCGATTCACTTGAAATTTTAACTGTATATTTAGAATTACATTTTCTGAGGCACTACGTAGGATTTTTTAAAATTATATTGCATAGTTCCTTTTTTATAAACAATTTTCTGACTATTTTCTCATGGCATTTTACACTTTTTGTTTTAGCAATGCGATTTGACAAAAGACAATATATCAAAAAAATCCTACGTACTCCTATAGCTATTCTTATATATAATCGAAAAAACATTAGTGTCTCATCATAACTAAAAAATTATAGGAGCTGTTGGTCCGGCCGTTGACCTTCCAGAAATAAAGGCGTCGTTGGAAAAATGCTGCACAGTCTCCATTTTGACATGTATCGCTGTGAAAAAAATAATTTTTCATGGTCAATTACGAGTATAATAAAACCTCTATTTCTTAATTCCGTTTTATTTTATGGTTTCGCTGAAAAAAAATCACAAAATATGCCCTGTTTTTACCTATAGAGGCCTTGATAATTTTTTTTTTGGAAAACTACTGCATGCATCGATAGAAACGAGTTTTTTCGCTTAAAGGTACACTCTTACGGAATAGAAAACAATTTTTTTGTTGTATATAACTGTATAATTATTTAACAATTGATAATCGTGTAAAGGGATGAAAAAAAAGTATGTCGCTGGCGTTGATGATTTCCGCTCTCCAGGTAATTTGAAACAAAAAATTCCAAAAGATTATTATTCTGCATGAGTGTTGCCATCGCCCCAACTAGAATTATTATTTTATATTACAAAATAACGAAATGGCGTAGTTTTTTGCAAAAGTGTTCGAAAAGCACGTTCTTTTTGTCATAATTCGGGCGATTGTATAAGAAAAAATTAATATTTTTTAATAATTCTAGTTCGAGCGATAGCGACACTCACACAGATTAAGAATCTTTTTGAATTTTTTTGTGTCAGATTACCTGGAGACCGCAAATCATCAACGCCAGTGCCATATTTTTTGTCATGCCCTTACACGATTATAAATTGTTTAATGAATATACATTTATATGCAACAACAAAAAATTGTTTTCTGTTTTATAAGAATGTACCTTTAAGCGAAAAAAGTTTGTACCGATACATGGAACAGCTTAAAAAAAAAAAATTAATAAAACATAGTTTATTTTTTGAGCCATCGCAGCAGAATAGTCCTTTAAGGCGGAATTACATTTAGGCGGCGAAAAATTGGGCAATTTTTAGGGCTTTTTTTTCTTAAATTAAGAAATAATTATTCTACATTTATCAAACTGTAGGGATACTTTAATAGTATGTTTAAGGAGTTTTGACACCGTTCTTTAGATGCAAGAGTGGGGATGAAGATACAATGAGCTTGCGACAGGCTGCCAAGTTTTTGCGAATAATGTTTCATGTAAAAATAAATTATTATTGGGCAATTTCCAACTCATAATATTCTTGAAAAATGTTCACAAGCCGGTGAATGATATTAATACTTATCATTTTTGCAATTGAATCAAATATGTTGCAATTTGATTTAAAAAAAAATAATCGATAGTCTTGGCAACAGCAGCATTTTCTGCCATTGGCACGGCTGAATATCCCTACACTGACAGAAAAATTCTTCTGATATTAACTAAATGCGTCCATTTGATTTTTTTAAATTTGATTTTTAAAATTTGATTTTTAAAAACCCAAACAAATTTTTCCTATTGCATTCCATTATTAAATTAGAAGCCACCTGCATCGATTGGCCCTGCAGCGATAACGGTACTTTGTTCAAATAATACTAACTTCATTGTTTATCGATATTTTTCATAAAAAAAAATACTCAAACTTGGCAAGACTATGTATTAATAGTGTGTAAAATTCGGACCTCGTCATCTCAATTCTCTTATCAGAAAAAAATATTAAATTATGTAGCCGCTCCGAGCAAAAATTGGGAAAATGCTTAAAAATCTTTTGTTCGGGTTCATTTGCTTAGCACCATAATTAAAAAATGGATCTACAAAGCTTTTTTTTTGCGACAATTTTGTTTCCGTACCGTAACATTTTTTTCCACGATCCCTAAGAGAAAAAAACATGTAGATTTTTTTGCATCACCTTAATGTATATATGAATTTGCTATGTACGTCACACGTACACGGGAGTCTTTATATAATATATATATATAAAGCTCGTTATAGTAGCTGGGCCGAAAGTGGCCGGATTATCGCGGCTGGTCGGCGCGCATTCCAGTGACGCGAACCTCTCACGAGAGTTGCACTCTCGTGAGCTCCCGAGGAGTTTACAGCCGGTGTAAATCCGGCTTTAACGAGACCAGACGCCGTAGCTACGGAGTTGCCAGCCTCCGTGCCGGGCGCGCGAAAGAGAGAGTGAGAGAGAGAGAGAGAGAGAGAGAGAGAGAGAGAGAGAGAGAGGAGAGAGAGAGAGAGAGAGAGAGAGAGAGAGAGAGAGAGAGAGAGAGAGAGAGAGAGAGAGAGAGAGAGAGAGAGAGAGAGAGAGAGAGAGAGAGAGAGAGAGAGAGAGAGAGAGAGAGAGAGAGAGAGAGAGAGGTCGTGGCGGGGGTGGGGGGGGGGGGGGGGGGTGACTCCTCGAAAGGATCGAAAGTTTCATCCCTGTTACAGCACGCTATAGTACACTACGAAAGGCGTCTCTCGTGTATTCCTCTTCCCTCGCAAGGCTGGATCGGGCCACGTTTTCCGAAGCTCCGAAAAAAAAAACGAAAAAAAAAGAACGAGAAAACAGACCAAAAGGAAAATTCGTAACAACTTTAAAAGTTGAACGGAGAAGTGGTGTGGCTGCCGTGTGTCCGGCAGTACCAAGGCGAAGTGAAGCGTCGGAGCAGCTTCGTCGATAAATCGCACTTGCGCGGTCTACCTCTAATCTTGATCAAGGATACTTGGCAAGAGGGATCAAAGTCTGTCGATATTTCGTGCCGTTATTTTCCTCTTGCACGGTTCCGAGGCAAGAATATTTAACGGGTTTCTCTAATATATACATATATAATAATAACCCATCAATAAAATCTTATTATTAATATTATTAATAATAATAATTTACCGGAGAAACATCGTATTGTTAATATTAATGATAATATGCGCGGCACAATAAAAACTCATTATTTTAAATAATAATTAATAATTATTAAGATTATCAATAATTATTAAGATAACGTCTAGACTAATTGTAAGATAAAAATAATAGTAATAAGTAGCTTTCGCTCGCCGCTTAGCCCGCAAGGAATTTGACTTGTAGAAAGTTCATTACCAGTTGTACCCCTTATTAGAGGTTGTTTTTAAAAATCCTCAATCATACGTTTTATAATTTGTTTTTAAGAATATTCATACCTAGTTTCAAGTTGATACACGCAACCAATACAATTTCCATAGAAACCTTTACACTACATTTCACCCCCTTAAGAGTTGGTTTTCGAAAAATTCTTTCTCAGTGCACTTCTGCTCATTCTAAAGGAACATATCGTCTGAATTTCATGTTTCTATCTTTAGCGGTCTGGGCTGTGCGTTGTCCCATGTGTCAGTCAGTCAGTCACGGAACTCTTTTATATGTGTAGATAAAGGCTGTTACTTCCGAATGGTTATTATCTTCGCTTTAGCTGAAATTTTGCATAGATCTTCTTTTTGATAATATAAGTCATTGTCTAAACGGATTTTTGACGCATCGCAATCGTTTTCGAAAGATTGGATTTTAAATATTGATAAATTGACGGGCGTGTGTATCTACAGTGGGTAAAAAAAGTATTTGCACGTGTCGTGTTTTTCAAATTATCCTGCGGAAAAAAAACATACTTTAGCATTTTTTTTTTTTTTTAAATAAAATGGTCGAAAAAATTTCGAAAAAAAATCAAATGCATTTTATATTTTATTTTAGCATTTTATTTAGCTTTGTTTTATATTTTTATATTTTATTGAGAATTTATATATTTTATTTTATATTTGTATATTTTATTTTAGCATTTTATTTAGCTTTATTTACATTTAGCATTTTATTATCCTTTAAAAAACACGAGGTGTGCAAATACTTTTTTTACCCACTGTATATCTATCATGACGTGCTACTGCTACCCCTAACTTTATCGGCATGATCAGATATGTTCGTTGCTCGTGTCGTGTGTCTGTTTGTTTGGGTTTGCGTTGGTTTGCTCGGGTTTGGTTGTGTTTGTTTGGGTTTGTTTGTGCTTGATTGTGTTGTTTAAGTTTTGTAGGACTCATTTGGGTTTTGAAGGCTTTTTTTTGGGTTTGTTTGGGCTTGATTGTGTTTGTTTTGATTTTGTAGGGTTTCCTCAGGCTCGGTTGTGATTGTTTGGATTTTGTGGATTTTTTCCTCAGGCGGAAATTAAGCTGGTAGGATCATAATACGATGCTGAGACATTATTTGACATTTTTGGAAATTTTCCACCCAAGCTATTTGCCAAATCCAATTCTAATCAAGCATTTGCTAATCGCTCGAACGACCAATCGATACGAACCTACTGGTGATCCAAATATAGCTTCTTTCGCAATGCAGTACCGAACTTGTCCTTTCCGACAAGCTGTCAAATCTCACACCTAAAAATATACACGCGCCCTTACTTTTTTCCCCTCAACGCACATATATATCTCTTATCTCTCACTGGAGTGACATGGGCCATGTAATCGTTTGATTTACCTGTGTCACAATCTTCTCGAACGATCGCGTTTGTCCTTTTCATGTTGTTCTTCATTTTATTTCGGTCTTTATGATTTTGTATTACTGGTTTTTTTTTTTTTACTATTCCAGGGCTTTCTTTGAGATCGGTGAAGCCCATTCCATGTCTTGAGTGGCACGCTGAAAGCGCAATTTCTTAAGGTCTTTGTCGCAAATAACTGTATATATTTACAGCAGTTGCGTGGGTAGAAACTACGAGAAACGAATTCGCACGGGGATGAACGATTGGACGGGAGTTGGAGGGAGGGAAGGAGGGCGGGGGCAAGGATAAAAATGATGGACGAAGGGACGTGAAGGTTTATTATAGTGTGGGAAAATGTTTAGTAAGAAACGGCTGCCCGCGTTGAACGCGAAGAGGGAACAACAGGGAAAAGTGATGTGAAGTATGTACCAAAGTCTATAGACAACATGTATATGGAAGCTTAGGGTACTGCTGGAGTATATTAGGTGGTTGCATATGAAACCGTCCATTTTTTAGAGAATGAAAAGTGAGTGGTTCGGAAGGAAATCAATGAATTGGTTTATTCAAAGTATTTCCCATCGAAAGAGACAGCCTTGGCTCATCTTTCGACCGTCAACTCGTGCAGAAATATTGTCATGGATACAGTCCGATTCAGATTGGGATCCTGATTTGTCAATCAGGATCCAGTCGGATATCGGATCGGATCCGGGAGCGAAATATAATGCTCGCAAATCGGATTCCAGCCAGGATCCTATTCCGGAAATATTAAGGACTCTAGTCAGAATCCAAATAGAAACTTTGCATCCAGGCTAGAATCCCGAACTTCTAGAACAAGATCTAGTTCGATATCAAATCGAATCCCAGAGATAAATGTAAAAATCACCAGGAGATATCGAACCGTATAAGCTGGACGTTTTCTGAAATCATTTATTCAAGGATCTGAAAAAGATTAGATAAAAATGAGTGCTACAGTATGACTGTCAAAACTTATATATTTTAATAACAGAATTTCGAAAAAAATTCTTTACATTTAATTAAAATTTTTGAAAAAAAATATAGACCCCGAAAGACTTATATTTCTTGGAGAAAAGTGATATAGGTTATTTATTCTGAGTAATTATATTTAAATTAAATGGAGATCGCTCGAACTAAGAAAATATGTATTTAATTTACTAAGAAAAATGTGTTTAATACGTATTTGAAATACGTATTTCAGATTATTGCCATCACGTCTCCGTCTTGTGCTACGTAGTGGGCGCCATCTATGATTCCGATAAGGATAACGCTTCTAGAGAATCCGTATCATATTCCGATCGGGATCCGATCGGAACTTAAGTATCCCTAAGAAATTTCTGCACGGGAGTCAGATTTTACACAGGAAGAATTCGGGTTCTTTGGAGAAAATCCAGTCATCTAGACATTTTTTGACTCCTTCGTACGAAGTGAATGGCTATGCAGTAAACGCTGAGTGCATCGACCGGAACAAATGGCGATCGGAGGGAGCGATTTCCGTGGAGTATAGCGGGTGAAAGAGGATTTCCCAGTTTACTCCTTCCAAGTACTTCTTAAGGCCTTAGGCCACTCTAGGTTTTTCCAAAAATCGACATTTTTTTTGTTAAAAATGTACCTTAGTACCCATAAAATTACATTCCAAAAGATTATGGGTGTGAAAAATCTCTAAGTACTCGATTTTCGAATTCTAACGCAACCCCTCTTGATTCATGTCGTGACTTTCTACTAACTTTAAACGCGTTTATCTCAAAACTACATTTTTCGAGTAGGCCGGACTAATAACTCAAACAAATTTTAACCGATTCACTTGAAATTTTAACTGCGTATTTAGAATTACATTTTCTGAGGTACTACGTAGGATTTTTAATTATATTGCATAGTTTCTTTTTTACAAACAATTTTCGGACGATTTTCTCATGGCATTTTATACTTTTCGTTTTAAAAATGCGCCATTTTGACAAAAAACAATGTATCAAAAAATCCTAGGTACTTCTATAGCTATTCTTATATATAATCGAAAAAACTTTAGTGTCTCATCATAACTCAAAAATTATAGGATCTGTTGGTCCGGCCGTTGACCTTTCAGAAATAAAGGCGTCATCGGAAAAGTGCTGCACAGTCGCCATTTTGACATGTATCGCTGTGAAAAAAATAATTTTTTATAGTCAATTACGTGTATAATAAAACCCTTACTTTGTAATTCCGATTTATTTTATGGTTTCGCTGAAAAAAATCACAAAATATGCTCTTTTTTGGCCTCTAGAGTGGCCTAAGGCCTTAAGGAGGGTGCTGAGGGCCTTTGCGGGACGGGCGGAAAGAAAGGAACGCATATACTTAAATACGCGTATCTGTAAAGGCTGCCAACTCCGAATACTCAAATTTTCGGTTACGTAAAATAAACAAATTTCAGCTAATAAATATGTGGAATGCATACCGTAAACCGGGGTAACTTCGGGACACGTTTTCAGGTTTTTTATGACTTCTGCAAATATATATTAAGCTAGGTAGCTAAGAGTATGATGTTATATGAATTTAAGCTTCTTCATTCAAAATATGGGCATGATTTTACTCTACAACCAATGACACCCTCATAAAAATCCATCATCTTTGTTTCAATCTTACCCCATGAATTGGGGTAACTTTGGTACAGTACTGTTTTTGCTCAGAAACACTAGGGAAAAATCAAGCTGTCCGAATGTTACATAGAATCATTTTGATAGAGACTTAAGACACAATTATTAAAACGTTTACAAAAGGTTTTATTTCAAATTTGTATTAAAATTTTACAAATTACAGCAATAGTTTTAAAATATTAGAATTTAAATAACATAATTGGTTAGAAAGGATGGACAAATTTTGATAGGAAGGTAAGAAACTTTTTTACATAAATTAATTACTCAAATGAATTTAAAACTTATTCGTAAACAGTATTAGTTCTTGAACTTTGAAAATTTCCCGTCGGCCAATTCGAGTAGGCTGGTTGATTTTCTTGACGATTTCATCCTTCGAATAAAAAATTTTGTCAGGCCTAGCTGGCCATTTCCAGTTTAGGGCAGACTTCTTCATCGCAGAAATAAGTACTTCTTCGTAATTTTTTATCTCAGTGATCTGTCCCGGGAAAAACTCACCTTCGTATCTCACCAGAACGTAGTCGCCCACCATAAGGTTCTGGTAGAAACTTGAAGATTGTGGGGGTGGCGTTGATGGAGTAAGCTGTACTTTCAAATCACTTTGGGACAGTCTCAATGTTACCCCACTCAGTGCCGAAAATTTACAACTTTCAAGTCATAAGATTCCATAACGAAATTAAAGGTATAAATAACACCTCAAATATATGTCAAATGATGTACTTCTAAATACACATACCTGCCGGTGGTGAAATGTTTCCAGTTTTTCGAAGGCGAATGAAAGTTTTAACACGAACTAAAAAACGTTACAACGAAGAGTGAAAAACAAGATTGACTGCCGTCGGACGTCAACTTCAGCTTCAAATATTTGCCGCGAGGTAGTAACACATACCAGCGTATGCATTAGCGGTACTTGCGCTCCAATTAATAAGGCATGATGTTGGTGGAAAATTCAAAAGTCGAATATTACGCGATCTTCCAAAGTTGTACCTCCAGCCCCAAAGTTACCCCGATGTACGGTATAATTAACTGTTCAGAAATATTATTAATCATTTTCTTGTTTATTTGTATCACGAATATGTTATTAATCAAGTTGAAATGTGGCAAACGCGCAATTTATTTCTCAGTAGCTGGCAGCACTAAGCTCAGGATTAAAGAATGATTAGTTGATTAGCAAAATTAGTTGATTATTTTCAAGCTCATGCAAGAGTTTGATATTAACGTTAATACGAATGTGTGATTAAAGCAAGTTTCATATTTCATATGTGTTACGTGATTATTATGTTCATTTTATTAAAAAAAAATGATGATTGTGAACAAAACCAGTACTTGTCAGACCAGCTCCTCTTGGCCCTCCCCCAGAAAAAATTGTTGGCTACGTCAATGATCGTTTTATACAAAGCAGATGAGCGAGATAGCCAAGATGTGCTGGAGGAGCACAGAGAGAGAGAGAGAGAGAGAGAGAGAGAGAGAGAGAGTGCATAGGATGGCGCACTATATCAAGTAGTACGTACAGCCGTACGAAGCGACCGTGCCACTCCATCAGCCTGCTGGAGCACACAAAGAGACGAGTACTCGTCGCCCCGTAAAGACATCGAGAGCGGAAATGAAACGACAGGAGCTAAAGAGAAAAAAAAACGCTTTAAATTGCGAAGAGAGTCAATCCGGTACCGTTATCTCTGGGTTTGCGCGGGTGGAAGCGATGAGTAGATCCACTCGAATCTCGCGCGATAAACAATGGCGCAGTCAAAGTGAGTAAAAATCCTTACAAACGTCGCGATAAGTGATCTCAAGCGACGCCCAAGTAATGAAGAAATCTCACAGCTCCAACAATCTCACAGGTCCAACAATTTTTCCACCGTCAATTGTACTATCCAGTTGTACTAACCCAAACAAACCCAATCCCAAAGAAAGCACTTTGCCCCAGAGTAGTAGAAAAAAAACCAATACAAAATCATAAAGAACAAGATGAACAGCAAAATCGACAACGGATAAAGAACACAGGCCGATCGTCCGAGACGATTGGCAGAGTGGCAGAGGAATATCAAAATATTAGATGACCCACATTATATTCCGGTGGAAGATAAAAGATATATGTGCGTTGAGGGGAAAATTGTAGGGGAGCGTGTATATTTTTAGGAGTGATATTTGACAGCTTGGAGAGGACACATTCGGTACTGCCTTGCGAGAGAAGTTCTATTGGGGTCGACTGTGGATTCATTTCGATCGGTCGATCGAGCAATAAGCGAATGCTTAATTAGAATTGGCTGTGGCAGATACTTCGCGTGTTACATCATATGAGGATGCACACAGTGGTGGCCGAGATATAGTGCTTTTATATTATATAAATATATTACACATACAAGCGTTTATTTATATACATATTTCTGTGTGTGTATATTTTAAAAAAAAGTTATTACGAATAACCGTGCAGAAATTTCTTAGGGCTATCTAAGTTTCGATCAGATCCTGATCGGGATATGATACGGATTCCCTAGAAGAGGTATCCTCATCAGAATCCAGATAGCGCCCACTACGTAGCACAAGGCGGCGAGGTGGTGGCAAGAATTTGAAATACGTATTTCAAATACGCATTAAATACATTTTTCTTAGAAAATTAAATACATATTTTCTTAGTTCTAACGATCTTCATTTAATTGAAATTTCATTACTTAGAATAAATAACATATATCACTTTTCTCCAGGAAATATGTCTTTCAAGGTCTATATATTGTTTTTTTTTCGAAATTTTTTATTAAATGTAAAGAATTTTGTTTGAAATTCTGTTATTAAAATATATAAGTTTTGACAGTTATACTGTAGCACCAATTTTTACGTAATCTTTTACAGATCCTTGAATAAATGATTTCAGAAAACATCCAGCGTCTCCAACTAATACGGATCGGTATCTCTTGGTGATTTTTACATTCATACCTGGGTTCCAATTCGATATCGAACTAGATCTTGTTCTAGAAGTTCGGGATTCTAGCCTGGCTCCTATGCAATGTTTCTATTTGGTTTCTGACTAGAGTCCTTAATAGTTCTGGATTAAGTTCCTGGCTGGAATCCGATTTGCGAGCGTTACATTTAGCTTCCGGATCCGATCCGATATACGACTGGATCCCAATTGAGAAACCAGGAACCTAGTTCGAATCGGACTGTATTCATCACAATATTTCTGCACGGTTTAGCTTCTTGCATAGTCAACTATATGTCGGCTGTTCGAGAGTATCGAGTGCCCATAACTTGAATCTGCTTGCCGAAAACCATAAATTATATAATGCTGTCTACAAAATTATTTTGCAAAGCAATATAGTTCTCTAGCCAATAATGACATTGTATGTTACTGGAGTTGAAGGTTATCATTTTTATACTACTATTTCATTAATTACCAACCCTTACTTCAGTCAGTCAGTCTACCACCGTGCCTGAGAAATATGACAGTCTATCTTCTTTCTTTATTTCTTACTTTATTTTTTCGCTCTTTGATTATCTCCTCTCCGGGTAAAATACTAAAGTCTAGGCGGACGAAATCGCGGGCAAAAGCTAATATATATATATATATATGAATACAGGTATGTCCACTTCACATACTACAAGACCGTTTTTTTTTCGATTCTAAAAAAAAATCGACGGTCGTACTAACCGTTCAACCATTTTTGTAATGTTTTGGGAAACGGCAGGATTCGAGATTAGTGTGTGTGTTATATATATATATATATATATATATAACGACGGCTGAGAAACAGAATCACGTAACTTACATCACCACGTATAACATGGCCTGGGTTTACGAGTCTTTGCTTTGCAGCATTTTAGACATAAGCTATCGAAGTTCAAGATATATTTATGATATATATATATATAAACTTATTTATAGGAAGGCTGTTAGCAACATTATTATTACGGCCTCGTGTATTCGAGATAACGGCGTAATCGTTGTATCGTCGTCGTCACGTTTACGACGTCCTTGTAACGAGTTTGTCCATTTCATCTACTATGGATGCAGACCGCATAATAGAGAGTCAGATGATATCTGTGAAATCACGGTCGATTTGAAGAGATATCCTATATATGTACAGTTCCAATTTCTCTCGACAGAATCGCTAAACTTCGGGCATATACTCTCGTTTATTTCGATATTGTCAATGCGCCGCAAAGCTCGTCTGGCAAAAGAGACAATGCGCACGTCCATAGGTACTCATGTCCGAACAATTGTAACCCGTCGATTTTTTTCCGATCGTACAGATACGTGAAAAAAAGTGCTTTTTGTCGATAACAGCCGGGGAGGGGGGGGGGTGGTGACCGAGGACAAAACGCAGTTACTTTTTCATTTCCCCGTCGTTTATTCGTTGGAAAACGAAGTATCGAAAAACTCCGATGCATCATCGTCGACATACACCGTGCTGTTTAAAATTAAACTGAAATAAAAAATAATTGGATTGAAATAAAATTGATACAAATTAAATAAAAATTAAATTAAATTAAATTAAGACAAATTCGATTTAAAAAAAACATCGAATTAAATTAATTAATTGCATTGAAAAGGCAAACAGTCGATCCGCCGTTAACCCGATTCTACGAAAATTTCCATCAATATGTAAGAATCGCGTTTGAAGCAGAAGGGCGTAATTCCCCTGCGGGGGCGTTTGTTCACGCCGGAAAATGCAAATTGGTGGCAAAGTCCAATAAATTCGGCAGGGACTTTGCCGTATGCGCTCTCGCGCGTTAAATTATAACGGATGGAACGACGGAGCAGATACATTAAGGGGGAATTAAGGGAAAGAGGAATGGCGCGAAGAGAAAGAAAGACAAAAATAGAGAATCGCGCGAGCTTGAGGGGTTGATGGAGGGAGCGAGGGGTTGAGGGAGAGAGGGGTTGAGGGAGGGGATGGTGGTCGGAAGATGGAGAGATTGCCGAGTGAATTAGCGTCAAAAGGAGAAAAGAAATAAGAAGAGTATGCCCGAGGAAATGGTTGTATGGATGAGTTACGGGGAAAAGACGAATCAGCCGGTATTTCAAGCACGTTTCTGAATCACATTATTTAATTAAAACTGCAGCAGGTCAGAGGGACGCGGATTAAGGGTGCAGCTGGTGGCGGCTGTTGTACGTGTACGTCGTCAGCGTAAAGAGACGGCGAAAGAGCCGAGACAGAGACAGAGAGAGAGAGAGAGAAAGAGAGAGAGAGAGAGAGAGAGAGAGAGAGAGAGGGACAGCAGGTCTGAGTAAAAAAGTGAATGACGTTGAAGGGCCATGTATAGTGAAAAATGGATTCTGGCCGACTCCTTTCCTGGTCAACATTTCTCTGGATTGAGAGCCCAGAAATATCTTAGGTTCGAAAAAATCGCCAATGTAAAAATATGCAGAATTTCATTGGAAGATAAATCTCAGCTAAATTTCCTAGACAGAAAGGAACGGAGATTTTTACATATGGTTCCAATTTAATTGAGGGATTCCAGGTAATTGACGATACGATGAATAGTAAATGTTTTTACCAAGCGAATGAGTGTTTTTACGAATAAATTTGGTTACTTTGAAAAAAAATAGTATTTTAAAGTGAAGATTGGCGGAGGATCGCATCGATCTTTCGAGGGTTAAGTAGTCGCGGACGTACTCCGTGGTAAGGCTTAGAAAATACTTTACCTACTTGTAATACACTGTAATTTTGTAAGAATACTCATTTACAAAGAAATTAGTATTTTTACTAAGTGAATGAATGTTTTTACGAATAAATTTTGTTATTGTAAAAAAATTGTCTTTTAGATAGGAAAAACACTAATTTGTAGGGATTTTGGACGATAAATAATTTTTTTTACAAAATAAATTAATGTTTGAACAAAACAATTTTGTTATTTTGAAAAACACTATATTTGTTGGTAAAAACATGGTAATTTTGGAGTAATCTATATTGAAAACACTATAGATTACTTATGCGATATTATTTCTGTAATATAAATTAGTGTTTTTACAATTAAATTTTGTTATTTTGAAAAAATAGTATTTTAGTTATTAAAAATACTGTAATTTTGTAAAAACACTAATTTACAGTGTTTTTGCACGATAAATAATTTTTTGCAAAATAAATTATTGTCTGTACGAATCAATTCTAATATTTTTAAAAAACATGGTAATTTTACATTTATTTATATTTAAAAAGAACGAATTTATACTATTTTTATTAACAGTTTTTAAAAATTATTATTTTTTCCAACGTACGAATTGTTTCCTCTTTTACGTGTCCATCTTATTCCATTATATGCCCATAAATTTATACTAAAAAACGCTAATTTACAAAGAATATGTGTTTTTTACAAAATAAATTAGTGTTTTTACAAGATCAACTATTTTTTTACAAAATAAACTAGTGTTTTTGCAAATCAATTTTGGTATTTTGTAAAAACAGGGTAATATTACACTAATTTACACTAATTTATACCAGAAAACACTAATTTATACTAAAAAAACGACAATTTAAAAAGAAATACGTGTTTTTTTTCTAACGAAATTAGTGTTTGTGCAAAATAAATTAAAGTTTTTATTGGGTTGGCAAGAAAGTAATTTCAGTTTTGTAGTGTGAAATATAACTCAATTTTTTTTTATACATAGAATAAGCAATTATATTTTCTATTTTGTCTCAATAGATAATATATTTTTTATCTTGTAAAAATATGATTTTGTTCGTAATAACACTGTAAGTTTGTAAAATCACAAATAAATAAATAAATTCGTGTTTTTTTACAAATAAAGTAGTGTTTTGACAAGTAAATTAGTATTTTTACAAATAAATGAGTATTTTTAGAAAATAAATGCTTAAAAAAACGTATTAGTTTGCATTGACCAAAGTATTTTCCCTCGGATGTTACGATTCGCTCTCACCTCTACGGCAAAAGTCTGAAACCCACGTCGAAATAATGCCCTGTCCATTGAAGTTATCCACTCATCTGCCCATTTTCGGACTTGCTTGTAATTTCAGAAGTGTGTATCTTCCAAGGCCTGTTGCATCGACCGGAACAAGTGATGATCACTCTGGGCAAGGTCTGAAGAATACGCTTATTGAGGGGGCATCTCCCTCGACAGTTCCATCAGTATTTTTCTCACCCCCAATGTACTCGAATAAAAGGCGAGATCGCATATCGTCTTCCAGATGAAAAGCAAATTGGAAAACCGTCATTCGACTCGAAGCCTTCGACAATTTTTTTTTCCACTCCGCCTTAAAAGTGAACGTGAATTTTTTTTTCCCCAAAGGACCGGAAGTTCCTCTCTGACTGCAATTTAACAAATCACCTCAACTAAATAATCCCTCGCCGTGGACAAGTTTAATCCGAAGTTAAAATCAGGATTTTATTTCGGAAATGTTCACGCCTTTATTTTTGGAAAAATATTTTTTTCGCCTCGCGAACTTACTTCCGGTACATTACGTACGAGGGGAAATAGACGCTGCGCGTCACGAGCACACACTCGAAGTCTCTCGGCAATTGGAAAGTTGTGGGAGTCTTTTCTGCTACTTAGAGATGAACCCTTGGGGGGTTAGCGTGTGAGGGGGAGGGGGTGAGACGAAGATCGAGGGATGAGTCACAAAGAAGACATCCTTGGAGACGTTCGATCCCTCTGCCACGAGGATTGGGATTTCGTCGAGGACAAAATGAAGACGCAGGGGGGAAAAGGGAAGCTGAGGAGCAGAAGAAAAGCAAAAAAGAGGAAATAAAGTGACCGACGTGTGTACGAAGAATCCTCGAGGACAACGTCGTACACGAGTCGTTTCCCATCCGGATCACTTTTGTCCGGCCTCGCGACACACACTGCCCCTTCTGTAGCACACTTATTATTGGATAACTCCGCGGGGAGAAACGAGACGAGAGGAGAACGAGCGCCCTCTATAGTGCCGTAAAGCGAAAAGAAAGTTTCGCAATTTGGTGAAGTCTTTGCGGGGGCAAAGAAAAAAAAAAGTTTGGTACACGTAAACGTTATCGTCACTGCCAATTCGGGCTTTGCACGTGTGTATTTGTGCGTGTGCGTGGGCGTGTGTGTAACGCATTGATAGAGATATATAGATTAATGAATATTGCAACAATTAATTATTAAGACAGTACTGTTGTCTAGAAATTTGAAGAAAAAAAAGTGTTTTTTTTTAAATATTTTATTATTCTATGAACCTTAAGGCCTTAGGCCACTCTAGAGGCCAAAAAAGGGCATATTTTGTGATTTTTTTTTCTCCAACGGAATCATAAAATAAATCGGAATTTTATTATACACGTAATTGACTATACAAAATTATTTTTAAACAGCGACACATGTCCAAATGGCGACAGTGCAGCATTTTTCCGATGACGCCTTTATTTCTGGATGGTCAACGGCCGGACCAACAGCTCCTATAATTATTGAGTTATGATGAGACACTAAAGTTTTTTCGATTATATATAAGAATAGCTATAGAAGTACGTACGATTTTTTTGATATATTGTTTTTTTTGTCAAAATGGCGCATTTCTAAAACAAAAAGTATAAAATGCCATGAGAAAATCGGCAAAAAATGGTTTATAAAAAAGGAACTATGCAATATAATTTAAAAAATCCTACGTAGTGCCTCAGAAAATGTAATTCTAAATATACAGTTAAAATTCCAAGTGAATCGGTTGAAATTTGTTTGAGTTATGAGTCCGGTCGATTTGAAAAATCTAGTTTTTAGATAAACGCGTTTAAAGTTAGTAGAAAGTCACGACATGAATCAACAGGGGTTGCGCTAGAATTAAAAAATCGAGTACTTAGAGATTTTTCACACCCATAATCTTTTGGAATATAATTTTATAGGTACTGAGGTACATTTTGGACAAAAAAAAATCGATTTTCGGAAAATCCTAGAGTGGCCTAAGGCCTTAATACGTCTGCAAAAAGCGTGTGCGTGGGCGTGTGTGTTAGGTATTAAATAGATATATGCATTAATGAATATTGCATCAATTAATTATCAAGGCAGTATTGTTGTCTATAAAATTTGAAAAAAATTGTTTTCTTTTTAATTTAATTATTCTACAGACCGTGTAAATCGTTTCATGATACAATATTAGCCGAGTTATAGAAATTATAAGGAGTACGGATCTTGAAAATGCAAGGAAGCGAGTTAATGATAGTGAATCTATAAGAGCGGTAGCACGTTCATTGGAAGCGGCTGAATCCACTCTTCGTAAGAGGCTGAAGAGATCCACACTAGCTACATCTTTAGGGAGATACAAACGAAATTCGCGAACTTCACACACTTCACAAACATCACGAACATCACAAACTTCACAAACTGCACGAACTCTCCAACTCTACAACTCTCTCCCTCTCTCTCTCTCTCTCTCTCTCTCTCTCTCTCTCTCTCTCTCTCTCTCCAGTTTTCCAGATTGAGGTTTGCGTACTCTTATCGACCCTCGGGCGTACTCTTAAAGATCCGTATGTTTAAGAGTTCGCAAATACCTTTTTGTAGTTTTTAGTTTATAATAAAAAAAAATCTACAGATATTACACACAGTGCAACTATTTCATGGCATTGCAAATGTAATCAGACTTTTCGGGTGATAAAAAAAGGTACATGCAAATAATGAGTTGCTCTCTCTCTCTCACTCTCTTTTCACATTCAGCTTAAACCCAAACAAGCTCCACATTAAATCCAAACCAACCCAAACAAACCTAACCGTAAAACCCAAACAAACAATTCCAAACAAACCAAATCAAACCAAACAAACTCAAACAAGAAACCCAAACAAACAAACCCAAACAAACCGAAACTTAAACCCGAACAGTTATAAACTATAATCTGCTATTTATCATAACGATGAATGATTTAGATGTCCCTGAGGGTGCCAATTTGCGTAAGTAGAAAGTACATTCATTGATTTACATCGTTCTAATTTCCGCTGTGTAGTGTAGTCAGTTTCTGCTCATTCGCTTCGAAATCGCTCTCGCAGGTCCAATATGGCTTGAATTTTTTTTTCAATCTCCTCGCGATGGTTCTTCTGTCCAGAAGACAGGATGCAAGTGCGTTTGGATGGCTTCCAAGTCTGGTCTTGGAATATGTCAAAATATTACCTCAACACCATCAACTACACTGTCATATGCATATTATTGATATCAAGCCACATTAATATATACATTAATTTTAATATCTATATACCTATATTTCATGATATGAATAAAAATGTTATTTTTTCATACCATCGAAAGATTTGTACCTAGAATGTATTTTCCAGTTGGTTTACATAAAATTTCGATAGTTTTTCCGGAAAATATACTATTTTAAAATAGATATAAAGTTTTTATGTAAAGTATTTATATAAATTTATATAGAATTATTTATTTATATAACTTTTTATACAGAGCGCATAAAAAACATTCCAGCTACATATCCTTTGATTCTATGAAAAATATATTTTTTGTATTGTCTTGAATACATATTTTTACTATATGTTTGGAAAAAAAAAATATATATATAGGCAATCACATATAGGCAATATATATAGATATTAAAATTAATGCATATATAGAAATGGATTCATAATCAATCCATTTAATATAATTTATTGTACAAATTGAAACGAATATAGAAATCCAAACAAACCGGCATATATATGAGACGATTTTTTTCTAAAAAAACGACTCAAATTTTGGATAAAGCAAATAAAATATATTTTCAATGTATTTTTTCATTCAATTTTGCAAAAATATATATTTTTTGAATTGTTTTTCGTAAAGCAGCGACATATAAAACGACTGCATCGAGTATAATCGACGCCCGATTTGGAAAGTAGTAAATTGTATCAAATCGAAAATTCACCTACATATTGAAAATCACACAAATGTCACCGTCGTTCGATGCATTTCTGAGACAATTGAATATAGCTTGCGAAGTGAAAATCACAATGCATATTTGATCTTACCATTCTTCCGAAGTAATAACTGAGTATTTCTCCAGCTGCAATTTCCATATTGTCCTGCTGAATTTATCCCTGTCATGAAATATCAACATCTTCATTTCATCTTGTGTGAAACTGGAGCGAAATCGAGGCGAGCAGAATGTGAAAAAATAGTTCCTTATGTCGTGCGTGCAATGCATCGTTATAATGAATTAGAAAATTTTAATGAGTGATTACCCGATTTTTAGGCCGTTTAAAAAATGAGCGATTGTTTTTCGATCTGATAAAATATTTATTTATTTCATCTGACAGGGAAAATAAAATCTGCCATTGAAACAATTTGCTTCGGCATTAAAAAACAATTCAAATTGATAATCAAAATAATATTTTTGAAAAATTAAAGAAAATAAATAACTAATAAATTAAACAA
>OZ010716.1:26630043-26662451 GCA_963932345.1 Ophion ventricosus
GAGAGAGAGAGAGAGAGAGAGAGAGAGAGAGAGAGAGAGAGAGAGAGAGAGAGAGAGAGAGAGAGAGAGAGGAGAGAGAGAGAGAGAGAGAGAGAGAGAGAGAGAGAGAGAGAGAGAGAAGAGAGAGAGAGAGAGAGAGCATGTTCGATGCACTTTGCCCACGAAGTGCACATGGCCAACCTTAAAAAAAGCAATTCCGAAAACACGGAAGAAAAAAAAGGACCCGGAAAAAGCTCCGGCGAATAACTTGTAAAAAAAAGGCAAGCTACGCTCCCGCGCAAACGCACTCAAGGTATGTTCCATAATCGAATGAAAATTTGATTCTTTTAAAAAGGATTTGCAAGGCGATCTGTCACAGAGGTTTCCAGTGGCCAAGGGAAACCTAAAGAAGGCGTACACATAAAAAAATGCTGTCCATCTTTTTCTCCCCCGTAACACAAAACAAAGTTATTCCCTCTGGCGCTACTGGTGGTTCGCATCCTCGTAAATTTCTTTGACAAGCTGGCTCATGAGTGTCCTTTCGAAAGCCCCTTCAACGAGTGGGACGGAGACTAAGGCTAATGGAGGTCAACGATTTAGGGGGTTCGGTGCTCTTGAATTGGTTCGAAATCGCAGAGGGACCGAAGGTGATAACACCTCGGACTAAATTACGAGAATATCCGTAAATTATGAAGTTGAATTAATCTATATACGGGGTGACGATTACAACACTATAAGTTTCTTTTTAAGGATCTTGCGCGGAGACTTATCGACCGAGAAAAATATAATTTTCAGTGATTTATCAAGTCATCTTCGAAAAAAACTATAGCGTACTTTTGCGACGAGTAGTATTCGCCAGAAAAAATGGAGTATTCTGGAAAAAAAATTCAAAAATCCATTTTGAGTACAATGGAGATGGGGATAATTTAATTCCGACTACGAAACACTCGTGAAATTTTTTTTTTTATGTATCCTGCCATTGAGGAAAAAATGAACAACGATACATTTTAAAGTGGATCGAGGGACTTTAATTCCGTGTGAAAATTTTTATTTCTTAGGAGTCTTTCGTATTTGAAATCCAATTATCTTCATTCTGATAAATTGAAAACCGAATTTTGATTTCTTTCCAGAATGCTTATTTTTAATTGCAAATATTCATGTTTTATATATTTTTTAAAATGCAATCCAAATGATAATTCGAAGATTGATAGCATCGAAAATTTCTGAGTCGAATTTCAATCAATCAAGGATATATTCGATGTATCAATAAAAATTCGTTGATTCGAATAAAAGTAGATTTTTCATCGAACAAAAAGGACTCTCCGAAGATCCTGTATGCCTTGTCTACACCACAAGGCTGTAAGCACAACATTTTTTATTTCGTTTCTTTTTTTAACTGACCTAGTGGAAGAAACACGTGTAAAAAAGCTATGGAAGGCCGTAAAAAAAAGAACACGAATCGTTTTTTTTTACGACCGCAGTTTTTTCTCTCCGAGTTTCTTTTTTTCTTTTTTCTTTATCAGCCCAAAGGCGCGCAAAAGGGATCCCTGAGAAATTGTTGATTTTTCGTCAGACAGCTCTCCCGAGGTCGATTGTATTTTACGGCCGTGTTTATCCCTTTTTTTTTACAACCTGACGAAAATAGGGACGCGTAGTGCAAACGCAAAAATTCAGTGAAATTGTTGAATTTTTCTCTGTCTCGATACTTCATTCGCTCTGTGTATATTCTTTTCGTAATACATTCGAAAGATGAATCCTTTATTTTTGAACCTCTGACAAACATGTATGCACGTAGATTTATATAGGCACATATATATTAAGGTGATTGAAAAAATCGACTATTTTTTTTTTCTTCAAATTTCCCAGAATACCGTAGTTACAGTAAGGTGAAATAACATGCCTGTTAAAATATGAGCGCTTAATACTAATACTTAGAGGTTGCCCATCGCGATTTTCCATTTCCCATGCTAATGGAGAAAACTTTGCTTGCTACTTTCGAGGTTTATAATTCGACAATGGATAAACGTACAACAATGTCCAAGACATATTTTGGTAGGGAATTGAATGCTCTGTAAAAAAGATTCCTTATAATTTTCTGATCAATTTACTCTATCAAAAATTATTTAAGGCGGGCAAACACTTTAGATGCTTAAAAAAATCAATTTTTTTTATTTCATCAATCGTTAGCAAAATATCTTAAGAATACACCCTGAACATTTCAAAACGATATTCGGATTCCTTCTAACGGTATGTATATAAATGATAAAGACTCTTCGCTCGACTCACAAGCGCGCTCAGGCATCCACGAGCACTCAGTTAGGTAGTTTGTTTGGGTTTGTTTGGGTTTTCATAACCCAAACGAACCCAAACTCGACCGTTTGGCGATTAGCTCCAAAACATCTCCATTCTGGGTACAAAATAATCGAGGTAGCGGCATTTTTACTCCTATTTTATTCAATGAAGGAAATTCAGCTCTACTCATGGTTATGAATGAACTCCAAGTCGCAATTGGCAGGCAGAGCTACGGATATGACGAGCAAATGGATCAGATGCGCGTGGCTCGGAAAAATAGAAAAAGTTTATTAGAGACAAAAGAAGCTCGAAAAGCTCGTAAAGAGGAAATACAAGCTTCAAATGAGTTGCATGAGGAAGAGGAAGGACTGCTTTATGGTGCTGGAATCGCTGATTAATCGGTAAGACACTTTATCATTTTATTAAACACATTTGACTTTGAGTTTTTCGTTTATGAAACTTTGAACATGTTTTTCTCGGAACGACATTTTTTCAATTTGCGGGAATCATAACTCAAAAACTAATTGATGGATCATCTTCAAATGTAAAACACGTTTACATAATATAATTTATTAAAACGTGAACCTAAAGTTGGAAAGATTAGATTGTTTAAAACATATTTATTATTGCAAAATGCCGGGAAAAAAAGCTACACATCGATCATTTTTTGTCAAACACGTACCAACATTCAATTCTCGATTTTTTTTTCAAAATTTAGGATCATGTTCTTAAAAAACATCTCAAGAATGTATAAAAATTTGTTGGACTATTTCAGATGCGAATTGCGAGCAGCACAATTCCCGCAAATCGACAACGACGATGAGGCCACGCTACGGGACACAGCGGATTACACCTTAATTAATGCATGAAATAACTTGAAAAAATTACCAGAGATGTATGAAAATATGAATAAATTATTGTCAGAGTTGCGGAAATTTCCGTTTTCTTCACAATAAAAAAAAATCCAAAAAGTCATCTAATTTTCGGTCTCCTAAAGCGGTTGCCCGCCTTAAGGTCAAAGTTGAGTTTATAGTAAATTTCAAGATTTTAGCACTTTTCCAGCGAAACTATCAGACTTATGACAAAATGTCACAGGACCTTTTTTTGTAGATCATTTTATTTTCTATAAAATCATGTCATAAAAAATTAAAAAATTTTACAGTTTAATAGCTAACTTAAAATTTGAAATAAAAAAATCTCTCCTGCAAAACAAAGTTACATAAATAATAAAGTTGAATAAAAGAATCGTATTTTTGAAGTTTTCATACCTCAGCCCACATGATTCCTCACTTTTCCGAAACTCGACAAATTTTTGTGCTCGAATTCCATTTTGGAAAATATCAGCTATACGTTTATCTTGGTAAATGTTTTTTTTTCTGTATTGTGTCTAGCCATGGAAAAAAGTCAGGACGCCACACCATTACTTCTACTTGGCTGGTATGAGGCCTCATTTCACACAACTTTTCGGGAAAGCAAAACTTCTGTTGAATTTACATTTTGGTTGCTACGAACGATATCGTACAATAATACGTGCATGTGTAGGAGGTGCATAAGGTATGCGAAGTGTGCACGAGAAAATTCAGTCGGTGTTACTGGCTCGCGGCCTTAACACGTTTCCTTTTTTCTAAATATATACCTATATATACGTATATACAGGGTGAACCAAAAGTCGTGGATCAAACGAAGTGGAAATGTAGCCAAGATCATTTCCAACCAAAAAGGTCATATACAGGTTGGTGCGTTTCTCAACGATACCAAAGCTATGATTTTTCTCCAATATTTTTGAAAAATCGATTGCCAACTGTACAATAGTGCATTGTGTACCAATAAGGCGTACGTAAAAGACCTCTTTTACGTACCGTTCACACGCACGAAAAAGCAAGGAAAACATGGTTGTGTTATATAAAAAAATAACTACTTGCCATATGCAGGTTATTTTTGTTAAAGATGTAGCCTGAAGATGTGGTTTTCGCATGAAAATCTAGTCTTCGTAATTGTCATTATGAGTTCTTAGAATTAAATGAATTTGTAATAACTTTTTGGATCATAATTTTTTCCCCTAGGTTTTCATCATTGATTTAGGAAGAAAAATGTTTTACCGAAATTTGCGCATGTAGTAGGGAAATTGGTCCAACTTATGAATGTTCTTAAAAGGCACGACTCATAGCCCTGATCCTTGAAAATTTTTTATTATCGATTTTTATTCACTGCAAGGTAGTGTTTTGCTGGAAGGTCGAATTTGGCACCAAGCAAATTCGTTTTGTTAATTTGCATTAGGAACGCAGAATCCTTTTAAGGCGGACCAATTTTCCTACTATCGCGTCAAGCTTCTGTAGAACATTTTTCTTCCTAAACCAATGACGAAAACCTAGGAAAAACATTATGGCCCAAAAAGTTATTACGAATTCAGCTTGTTGCAAGAACTCTTGATGACAATTATGAATACTACAGTTTTATGTGAAAGCCACATCAGGAGGGTACATCTTCAAAAAAATAAAACCCGCATATGGTAAGTCGTTTTTTTATCCATTCTTTTTTTATAGCTGGGAACTAATGTTTCAAAAATATTGAAAAAAACTCATTACTTTGGAATCGTAGAGAAACGGACCAGACTGTATATAACGTTTTTTGGTTGGAAATAATCTTGACTACCTCCCCACTTCGTTTGATCCACGACTTTTGGACCACCCTGTGTATATGTATATATATGTACAATTTATATATCTATAATGCGCCTACATATGCAAGTGCCTCATATGTACGTGTACTGCAGGACCGAATACTGATCGTTCCCGAGAACTCCAAACTCCAATTCACCTATGCCCCGACTCAGTATTATACGGTGAGCAGATTATAGTAGAACTTCCGATAAGTTATGAGCTTTGGGCTGGTGTACCCCCTCTCCTCTGTCGCTGCTTGGCCTCCCCTCTTCGTGATTATTGATCTGTCATGAGTGGCGAAAAGAGTTGGGGAAAGATGACTGAAGGTTCTAATTATTATTGCCGGAGAGATTATTCGAGGAAAAATTGTCACATATTTTGAAAATGTTAATGAGATTTTATAGGCAGTGAATTTGGGTTAGAGATGAATGTGGCTGAATGCTGCAATTATTTTTGCGCGTTCTTTTTTTAGTAGCGTTAACGTGTAATAATTTTGGAAAATAATATCCCCGGCAGTTAAAGGGGCTGCATAAGCTTGAAATGGTCAAAATTGACTTTATCGCAAAGTTTTATGGCTTAGGGTTGTAACTTTAATTTACAACAGAGATTTTGTAAAAAATCGAAAAATTGACCGAGTTTTGAGGATTTTTGTGAAGCGTTGCCCTCTGCGCTACCGCGAACCACGCCACTGCGATTTACTTATTATTTATTTGCGTTTTTTCGATATAATATTTGATAAAACAGTGCAAGTGTTATCTCAAAATGTAGGAGTCTGATTCACTTCAAATTCGGACAGAGCATAGTTTATAACATTTTCGATCATATGCTCGGATGATTTTGTCGTTTGTTTATCCATTTTTTAATAACAAGTTATTGAAAATGTTTTTTTTTGTCGAAAATCGAATTTTTTTTCCTACAGCTCGATATTCTTGAAATTTTGAAAATTTCTAAAAAGTATCCTGTCACACGAAAGTTTAATTATTATACTCAAGACACTTTCTCTTATTTTCCAATTTCAGATTACTCTAATTGCCAGAACCACCTACACCGATTGGCCATCCAGCAACGCCGGCACGTTCTTTAAATAATAATAACCTTATTGTTTATCAATATTTAAAAAAAACTCAAACTTGGCTAGACTATGTATTGTATATAAAAATATATAAAATACATAGTCCTACATTTCCAAGTACCAAATAATGATTTTAATTTGCCTAAAAAGTCGATTCTTTATGAAAATATTAAATTAAGAGACTCACAAAATGCTCTTAAAAAACGGCTTATCATTTACGGCATTGATGAAAAAATGACTTTGTAAAGCCATTAACTATTAAACTATTATATTTTTAAATTATTCAACGACACGATTTTATAAAAACTGAAATGATCTACAAAAAGGTCCGATGACATTTTATGGTGAGTTAATAGTTTCGCCGGAAAAGTGAAAAAAGTCTTGAAATTAACTATAAATTTAACTTTGACCTTGAATAACTTTTGAAAGAGTACATTTATCATAAAACGATAAGAGACCTTTTTTACAGACCGTTCAATTCCCTAAAAAAATATGTCTCGGGCATTGTTGTACGTTTATCCGTTGGCGAGTTGTAAAATTCAAAACTATCAAGCAAAGTTTTGTCCATGTTATTAGCAATAATAATTTCATTATTTATCAATATTAAACAAAACCTCAAATTTGGCAGGACTATGTATTTATTGTGTTTAAATTTCCGACCTCAGAATCACAATATTCTCATCGGAAAAAAATATTAAAAATCAACCTGTCTTTTGGGCTCCAAGCTCCAGCCGGTTTCATTTTCCTTACCGATCATTTATCAATACGCTCGATTAATTAAAAACCAACAGGTAATAAAAAGAAAATATCAAATCAGATTAAGCTCCACCATTTTTCCAAGTTCTCCGGAGTTACAAGTCTCCTGAATTTTCCAAGGAATATGAAAATATACGAGCTTTTATCGCGGTAAGAGTTACGGAGAAAAAAAGTTGCAAAGTACCGAGAGCGCAATTAAAAACTTGCCAGAAGCGATTTAATCGGAGGCAGTTTTACAGGTTGAAGAAGTACAAATGCGTATAAATAAATAAATAAAAAGAGGGCTGCCTTCATTGTGGCTGAAAGGGCCTTGACGATCGTGCTCGTTCAAGGGTCGAAGGGTCAACCTGCCTATTCAGGTTTCACGCCTTCCTGATCGCAAAATGGAATTCCAACTGTACGCATGATCGAGAGAACGCATGCATAAATGCATAGTGGTCCACTGTGTAGAGCGCATCCAGATACGCGATTGAGAGTGAGGTGGAAGAAGGTCGGAGGTGGGCACACGGAGTTGCGTGTGCTCGAGCAACTTACGTGGTAAATAATCTTAAACTGTCAAATACACTTGGCATGGGGAAAACGAGGCGCGTTCGTATCGAGCTTTTCACCAGACGTACATATTTTTATTGTAGTCTACACAGGGACGAAGTGGGCGTATATGAAGTGCGCGATATAAAATATATTTGGGTATTTGGGGGATGACGAGGCATCTCGTAGACTCGGTGGTTTTGTCGTGAACCCCGAAATAAATATAGGAGTATTTTTTTCATCGGATACGCGGATGGAAGGAATCCTGGTCTTGATGGATCTAGTCTTGTCGAAAGTAATTTTGTTTTTTATTAATTCATTTGCAGTCTGCTAAAAATGTTAATATTCTTATTTGCTTTTTAAAGAAAATTGTAGCGACTTCTGGGCATTCGTTTTTTTCAGGCTGAAATTAAGGACGTATGGTCAGATGCTGGAGGGCATTGTTTTTGGAAATTTTGTTCATTTGGGGATGTGATTGTGAGCATGTATAGAACTATGTACAAAAAGGGTATTTGATTGTGTAGAAAACGTGTTTTTGATACTAAACCTAATGAACGGCTCGATTTTCGGGATTTTTTTCTGATGAGAGTATTGGGACGGTGTGATCGGGATTTTACACACGTTTGATACACAGTCTCGCCAAGTTTGAGTTTTTTTTTTATTGAAAAATATTGATAAACAATGAAGTTATTATCGTTTAAAGAAAGTGCCGCAGCTGCTGCATGGCTAATCGGTGTAGGGACTTCTGGCCACTAGGGTCATCTGAAATAGAAACTAAAAAAAGTACCTTTAGTGCAATAATCAAACGGTCGGACAATCACATACTTTTTTTAAATTTTGGAAATTACCAAAATGCCAACTTGTAGAAAAAAAAATTATTTTCGCGCCAAAAAAACCACTTTATTCATTTTTTATTATCAAATAGACGCATAGAGTTGATTTTTTGTTTTTATATCCTTTTGGTTTTTATTTCATCGAATGTGTAGCTAAATGATCGGCAAGAGAAATGAAAACGGCGGAAGCTTGGGGCCCAAAAGACAGGTCGTTTTATAATATTTTTTTTCTGATGAGAAATCTGAGATGACGAGGTCGAAATTTTACAGATAATTAATACACAGTCTTGACAAGTTTGAGTTTATTTTTTATTTATAAGTATCGATAAATAATGGAATTATTATTTTTTTTATCAAAGTGACGGCGTTCCTGGATGACCAATCGGTGTAAGGACTTCTGGGCACTAGGATCACCTGAAATGGAAAATAAAAAATGTGCTTTCAGTATACTAATCACACTTTCGTATGACCGGATACTTTTTGGAAATTTTCAAAATTTCGAGAAAGGCGAGCTGTAGGAGAAAAAATCGATTTTCGACCAAAAAAAACCTCTCTAATCATATGTCATTATGTAATTGTCAAAATGGATAAACATATGGAAAAATCATTTGGTCATACGATAGAAAATATTATAAACTACGTTCTCTCCGAATTTCAAGTGAAGCGGACTCTCAGATTTTGAGTTACGATTAACACCGTTTCGTAAAGCATAGTTTTGAGAAAAAAAGTCCAAAAGAAAAAAAGGACTTCACAGGAATCCCCCCCCAACTCGTTTAATTTTTCGAATTTTTACAAAATCCTTCCAGCAAATTAAAGTTAAGACCCAACGCTATGAAACGATGCCTAGGACACCCTGTACATTCTCAAACAGAACCAACAAGTCCAACCTTCAGTTCCAAACGAGGGTCAGCCTATTCACAAAAGGGGAAACCCGCGGAAACGCTGATTCGTCCCACATTACCGGCAAAATCAGACCTTATTGTCGCATCTCGATCAATCCTGAAAAAAAAACCCCAATAACAGGTACTTATTTTTCCTCTCGAGGTCCTTTTTTATCGTGACCCGAGTGACATTCGCGTATTGCGAGCGAAGGAAAGCAAATAGAGGGCGAACCGTGTCGTTGCTCGTACAAGCGGACATTGATCCAAATGCCTGTCCCTTCTCGTTGCGCCGATCAAGAGTCACGGGACAAAAAAATTCAATCGTATATACGTTGTTTTTTTTTCTTCTTCCAATATCTATGCTAATCATGCTTGTACTTATGCATTATACAGGCACTCTACGTTTGGATCCACATATACATATATATATATATATATATATATATATATATATATATATATATATCTGGTGAGAATTGAAGTTGAACTCGCGGAGTTTGATGGGTGGGAGGAAGAGAAGGGTTTATTTCGCGCTTGCGTGCTCTAATTATCTCGTCCGGTGGGTGAATTCGGGCTGTTACGGGTTTTGGCAGGTGATGTGCCTCTTGGCTCTCTCTCTCTCTCTCTCTCTCTCTCGGCAAAAGTTCTGTCGCGCAAACGCTTCTCCACCCCGTTACGATCCCCTTTTCGATCCGAGGCCATGGCTGCATCATCATCTCGAGATTTAATTGGCCCGGGTAATTGGCCACCGTGAAGTCGCGGAGCAGGACGCTTCTCGCCCTGAGAATCATTGGGGCTTGTAAACTCTGTCTCTCTGTCTCTCTCTCTCTCTCTCTCTCTCTCTCTCTCTCTCTCTCTCTCTCTCTCTCTCTCTCTCTCTATGTGACTCTTCGTGCCATATCGTTAATCATATCTGTTCCAATGGGTATTCGATAAATAAATGTCCAGGACGATCGTTCTCTCTGAGTCCTGCGAGAGGAAGGGATGTACGGGTCACTTCGTCCGGAATCAATTTGGCACCGTTAGGTTTTTCGTTACGGCATTGTGCTCTATGCTCTTGTTCCCGACACCGTGGTCAGCTGTGATAATGCCTGAAGAGTCGACGCGGGGGAGAAAGTAATACTTTTCTTTTGCCAAGATGGAGATTTTTGGGGTTAAAACTTTTTCTGGAGTGTTTTTGATTGGGTGACCTTTGAATGGATTTTTGATTGATGATTTTTTTTTGGTCAAATAAAGTTTATTGAGCTGCCAAGTGGATCATACGTATTCGTAGACCCAAACAGACTTTTCTGTAGTGTTGGTACCTGATTGGATTTTTGATTAATGATTTTTCTGATGATCTTTCGGTAAAATGAGGGTTATTGAGTTGCTAGATGGATCATACGTAACCCTAGACCCAAACGAATTTGAGCCAACCCAAAAAAACTATTTGGATCGTCTCGTTTTCTGATTGGATTTTTTTAAATTAATTCTTTTGATGATTTTTTTGGTAACGTGAGGCTTAGTATGTTGGCTGATGATTCAAACATATCCTTAGATCGGACAAATTCAAAGAAAGCCAAAGAAACTTTTTTATGGTCTTCTTCCCTAACTGACGATTTGTCTGATGTTCTTTTAGCTGTATCAGAGTTATTGAGTAGCCAAATAGATCACATATATTCCTAGACTCAAACGAATCCAAAGAAACTCAAACAAACTCTTTGTATAGTCTTCTTTTCTGGTTGTATTTTTTATTGATGATTTATCTGAACATTCTATAGCCAAATGAGAGTTATTGAGCAATCACATGTTCCATACATACCTCTAGACTTAAACGCACCCCAACCCACCCAATCTCTTTGTATCCTCTTGTTTCCTAATTGGTGTTTTGATTGACGATTTTATGATGATTTTTTTTGACATAATGAAGTGTATTAAGATGCTAGCTGGTTCATACCCTAAGCCCAAACAAAACAAACTCTCCGTATTGTCTTGTTTGCTGTACGATTTCGATTCTATCTTTTATTTATCATTTATCTGATGATTTTATGCCCAAATGGACGTAATTAAGTAGCCTGATGTTTCATATATATTCCTAAGTCCAAACGAATACAAATAAACAGCTCAATTTTAAGGTCCGCTATCATTTAACAAATTCAAAATCAGTGAGATTCTCGACGAGGACTATGAAATTATAGGAGTTTGAAATCACCGGCAGATAAATTAATATTTCATGTCATTGCCGTGGGAAATGAAATATTATAATGAAAATTAATGGATATTGGAGTTATTCCAAAAATTCGTGGCCATCGGTCGATTTCGAAAGAAAATTCCGATACACGTGTATATAAAAGGCTCGCTACGCGCTCGTCATATGTATGTATGTATATATATATATATTTCCCGGTTCTCCTTTCGATCTCCCGTCCATATTATCTATAGCTATCGGTCGCTGGCGTATGGACAACGCGTTGTGCCGAACAAGTACGATTTATATCGTATCGATAGCTGAACGAGCCACGCTCCTGGCTCAGTGTCGCTTCATCAAACTAATATAGCACCGATCCGCTTGTTCTCTCTCTCTCTCTCTCTCTCTCTCTCTCTCTCTCTCTCTCTCGTGCTCTCTCCATGTCTACCGTAGTTTCGATTAGAATTTCTCTCTCGATAGTTATCGGAATAACGTCGCCTATGCGAAATTTACTCGCGTCTCTCTTTTTCTCTTGTCTCTCTCGTTTGTGTCAAATCATCGGGGGAATATCTTTGCGATTGACGATGACGGGTATAGTCCCCTGCGGGAATTCAAAGTCATTCTGATATCCTGGCAAACATGCTGATCCAGAATCTTCCCTCGCAAAAGCAAATTTTACATCTCTTCCAATTAAAATCTGTGAATCTGTAATGTATTAATTAAAATCCGGATGAACATTGGATCCGAATAAAAACGTTAAGGGGGGAAAAACATATAGACGACGAAGAAATAGCCAATTCTCATTTATTTTGCAAAGAAAAACAAAACTTTTTACATTTATGAAACATTAGGTACAATTTATTGCATAATTGACCTTTTTGAATATATTTTTTCATTGACAAATAGGGCAAAATTGCGACGTTATGGTGTGGTCTTTTTGGCGGTAGTTGTTCGTTAGTGGGGAATCCAACGACTCAAATTCATCTGAAAAATATAAGCCAAGAATTTTTAGTATTTTAACAGTCAAATGCTGAACTGGTACCTGAAAAAAAACATTTAAAAAAGTTGAAAATTTCAAAAATGGGACACTTCAGACATTTTTTTGAAATTCTACACGAAAGCTTCGTTCTTTTTTCGCAGTAAAAAAGTACTTTTCAAAAGTGATTTTCGTAAATGAGTAGGTACAAGTTCAAGGTAGTATTGTTATTGAGTTGTGTATATAATTCAGGCATTATATATAATTCCTAGGAAATTTATAATTTATGGTATTTAACTCAAGCAATGTAGTTTTGAGAAGAAAAAAAACGTGTTTAAAGTGTCAAACTACGAAAAACTCAACTACTTCAGTGACTTACCGGCTAATCAACGATTCCAGAGCAATACAATAGTTCTTCAGCTTCTAACATTTTCAAGGTGAAGTCAAGTCAAGCCTGACCTTGACTTGACTTCACCTTGACAAAAGAAGTCAAGTCAAGCCTGACCTTGACTTGACTTCTTTTGATGCCGCTACATGTATTTCCTCCTTTAAGGGGTTACGTGGGGGTTTGAAAATTTCAAAAAATCCATTTTTTTGAATTTTATTATCTAATTTTAAGTACAGTATGTCTAGAATATTCTCCCAAAGTTTAAAGTCAACCGGAGCAAAAGTCTAGGAGAGAGGGCCTTTGGGAATTGCCCCCGTTGGGAAAGACCGGCCGGGAGCGACGCAGGTATACGCATTTTTCTCAAAACACTATTTTTGAAGTCGGTGGACACGATTTCTCAAAAACTAATGCACCGAGCTTATTGAAATTTTGTACATTTCTTCAAAATAGCACTGATTAGTCATTGAACGAAGGTTTTTTTTTCGATTACAACTAATTTTACACGCGTATACGTAGTGTAAATTGTACCAAAAATTGAACTATTTTGCATACAACTCAGGCAAGAATTCAAATTTCAATTTATCTTATCTTCTAACAGAAAAAACAATTGGTTTTTTAATTTCACATAAACCTATCATAAGTTATCCTGACCACCACGAGGACACTTTTTTTTGAGGGGTCTCCGGAAACCAGGTCCCACCGGCTGAATATCCCAAATTTTTGGATGAAATTTTTTTAAAATATTGTTGAAATGTTGCTCTTTTATATGCTTAACATTTTGAATAAAATAATTCATATATTATATTTAAAAAAAAAATAGAGAAAATATGCTTTTTTTTGTTTCGAAACCCACGTAACCCCTTAAATTCTAAAAAGCATAAATTCCTGAGATCCTCGAAGGCTCCAAAACACGACAAGTTTCATAAATGCCAAAATTTTGAGTTTGCAAATGCGTCAATAGGGGATGATTTTCGAAAGTAGTTTTGCCCGAGTGACAACTCGAATTCGAACGATTGATTTACGAGGGGGTGTCTTTCAATCTATCGAGCGCGGAGAAACATGACGCGGTTGGCCGGGCCAATTATGCGTAGTTAGTCGATCGGCAGGCTGGAAATGGCAAGGACCTACCACGGGCAATCGAAACAGTAGATCGAATTGGTCCGGAAATAATCGTATGCGGACACGTTGCTTTTGGGTATTGGAAGCCATTAGCTGAAGGACACATGTATCGTGCTCTATATATACAGGAAAAGGACATTTTGAACTCATTGAATCTATGCAATGTTGGCTATCAGCACATCTGGCTATTTTGAAGACGATTTTCACCACCAGGACGTTCGTTGAAAAGACCTTTGTATAAATATACTTCCATTAATCTAAAGAGGATTTTGAAGACATTGGGCTTGCTTAATGTTGAGTATGGGGAGAATGAGCTACTGCGAGGACGGTCCTCGAAGTTCAATGTCTTCAAAATAACTTTTGTCTAGATATGTATATATATATATATTTATACACACACGTGTAGATTTGAGTCTATAAAGATGTGGGATTGCCCGAGGCATGCTCGATGCGTGCCAACGACGCACTAACGACCCGGAGTTGATCTTATTAACGTTTCTATCGGAGGTTTATATGCCCCCGTTGGCACTATTGCGCAAGGAGACTCGGTATATCGATACTTGGACAAGCTTTCACGAGAATAATCGAGCTGAGCTGTTTGCCGACCGGGGGAAGGGTTTGCGAATGGTAACATTATATATCTATACAGGGTGGCCCGGAAAGTGACGTCTTGTAGGAAAATCTAGATGACTCGTATCGTTTTTACTTTTCGACAAGAAAGCATTTTTTATTTTTCTCTTTTGTGTATGTACTTTCTTCGCGAGTTTTTTTTTTACGTGGTTTATTTTTATGAAGTGCACTGTTGAGCAATAAATAAAGGGCCAAGGGAACACTAAAGTTGATGCCTTAGTCATTGATCAAAAGTTTCCAGAGAAGGAATACATGTAGTGGCATTAAAAAAATCGAGGTTTTTTTTTTTTCGTTAAATGTTGCAAGCTGAAGGACTATTTTAGGGCCCAGGGATCTTCGAACAAGTTTCTTTTTTGTCAAAACGACATTTTTTGCCTACTTTGTTAGGCAAAAAAAAAAAAAATGATTTTTCTCTATCGAAACGAGCCAATGCTTGAAGAAAGTGTACTCTATGGTCCTGGCATAGCAGATTATGTGCAACGTTAGAAACTTTTCTGTTTATTCGCATATAAATTTCAGTTTAACTTTAAACGCGTTTTTCTCGAAACCACATTTTCCAAGTTTGCGGAAGTGCTCCTACACGCCCTAGATAAGTGATCGTTATGAAATTTGCCAGGTACGTGTCCAACAAACGTCTTCATTAGTTGAACTAGAATGATCCAAAAAATATTCATACGTTTTAATTTTATAAACGAAAAACTGCAAAAAATTTTAGTAAAAAACTAAACCTTCCCTTCGATCGCTCACTATTTTTTAATTTTTCTTCTTGAATCTCGTCCGACTTACACACAATATTGTACAAAGTAAAAATATGTTTGATTTTTTGCCGGTCATCTGTCCAGGATTTAGGACTTCCGCAAGCGAAGAACATCCTTGTTATGTCAAACTTTAAAAAATATCATAATATTCAATAAAGACCGCTTAGTAAGCATACCAAATTTCTATATTCTATATTTAATATTATTCGCATAAAAAATTGGTGAAAAATTGAACATTTATTGACCCAAAAAACCTCCCTTAAGTTTGTCGGAAACATAACTTGTAAATGAGTTGACTTCGTGCTAAAATTTTACACACAACTCAACAACAATATTACCTTGAACTTATACTTACTTGTTTATGAAAATCATGTTTAAAAAAGACTTTTTTACTCCAAAAACGAAACGGAAATGTTGTGTAAAATTTCAATTTTTTTCAAATTTTCATCTTTTTAAATGATTGTTAGGTACAAGTTCATCATTTGGATGTTAAAATACTTAAAATTCTTGGTTCATATTTTTCGAATCAATATCAAAGTCGCTGGATTTCCCACAAACGGACAACTGCGCCGTCAAAGCCTTCCTGGATGACCACGCCATACCAACGCCATTTTGCAATATTTGTGAATGAAAAAATTAATTTAAACATTTTAATTGTTCAATAAATTGTACCTAAAGTTTCATAAATGGAAAATATTTTGTTCCTTACCGAAAAAAAAGATAAAAATTAGCTATTCTTTCCTCGTCTACGTGTATTTCCACCCTAAAATAAAAGAAATTAAAAAATACTTGTACTAGTCTAAATTACGCCTAATTGCTTTAAAAAACTTCCAAGAGGGAACTATATACACAAGGAGAAAAAACATCAAAAACCTTTGCTACAAGAATCGAAAATCGAAGAGTCGAATTGAAAAAAAAATGTAATGCTTTTTTGTCGAAAAGTAAAAGAGGTCGTAGAACATACTTGGGGGTGATTCGGATAGGTATTGATACGAGGCATCCAGATTTTCCTTTCGGACGTCACTTTTCGAGCCACCCTATATATATATATATATATATATATAACTCTAGTAGTTACAAGTGAGCGATGCATCATCGATGCGGAGCTTCTCTCCGCGTGTTTCCAATAAACTGTACTCCGGCAGCCGCCAGTGTCACGTCATTAATCATCCGGAATTCTCGTGTTCCTCAGGGTTCGGGAGCCGTGCGCGACAGCGACCTCGCTACGAGGAACGAAGTTGGTGGCAAGGGGAGGTTGGGGGTGTTCCTTTATATGCGCGAAAACGAATCGGTTTTGAACGCGAAACGTTTCAGACTTCCGAGTACTCGACGCGCTTGTTTTGCAAATTTTTCCCCGTAGTGTGCATGCGATATTGCACGGGGCTGAAGAAAATCCCGGTGTGAAGATTGAGAGGATTGCATGAAGGGTTTGGATGTTGTTGAAATATCGAGTAAGCTTTTTCGAGTGAGTATCGCTGTGCAAAAATTGTTTGGGTTTGTTTGGTTATGCTGATTTTTCAATGTCGTTCAAGGGAATTATTGTGGAGGATGATGAATGTTTAAAAAATTATTAAGGGTGATTATTAGATTGAGTGGATTGAACATTAGCGTGAAGGAAGGGGTGATTATTATTTGGAATGAAAAAAAAGAAATTGTGGTGTGTAATTATTGGTAGGGATGTAAGGGGAATATTGAACATTAGGTATTGCAGTGTCTATCGGGAATTATAATGATTTAAGTGATTATTTCGAAAGGGTAAGATAATAATTGAAAAACGATTGAGTGTGATGATTGTTTGATGCACCTGCATAAGCCTGAGGCGTCAAAAACAGGGGGGGGGGGGAGTTTCTTTATTTTTTTTCTGATGAAAGTATTGGGATGACTAGATCGGAATTTTATATACAATTAATACATAGCCTTGGCAAGTTTGAGTTTTTTCTTTGTCGAAAAATATTGATAAACAATGGAGTTATTATTATTTAAACAGCGTCCCGCCGTTGCTGTATGGCCAATCGGTCTAGGTGGGTCTGGCAACCGGGGCCATCTGAAATAAAAAATAAAAAATGTACTTTTAGTATAAAGACGAAACGTTCGAACGACCGAGTACTATTTTAAAATGGATAAAAAAATACGAAAATGGCAAGCTGTAGAAACAAAGATCGACTTTCGACAAAAATAAAACAACTTTAATAATTCGTTATTAACAAACGCCTTGAAACCTTGAATTCTTCATGTACGATTATTATTTAAAACTTATAAAAAATATCATGATTTCCCGGTTATCAAGTAAGATTGTGAGTAATGTAATGATCTTTCTTGGTTTACTTGAAATAACGATGTTGGCGTAACATTAATGACTTCTAAAATAACAATGATTTAAAAAAGACAAAAAAAAACAACTTCGATCATCGTTTTAAACAAATGAATAAACATGTGAAAGAAAAACATCCAGTCATATGATAGAAAATGTTGTAAATTATGCTCTCTTCGAATTTGAAGTAAATCGGACTCCTAGATTTTGCGAAACATTGTTATGAGAAAAAGGCAAACAATAATGGGTAAATCGCCCCTTTCACAAAACATAGTTATGAGAAAAAAGCAAAAAAAAGGGTAAATTGCCCCTTTAAGAATATTGTCAGAACATGGTCAATTTAAATTTTACCAAAATCTTTCGTACGCAATAAAGTTACATAAATGACAAAGTTAAATAAAAAAATCGTTTTTCTGGAATGTTTATACCTAATCGCACATGATTATTTTCTCACTTTTCCGAAACACCATACATTTTTGTGCTCGAATTCCATTTTGTAAAATATCGGCTTTGCGTTTATTTGGGAAAAATGTTTTTTTTCCCTATTGTGCCTGGCCGGCACAATTGTTTAAGGCCTTAAGCCACTCTAGGATTTTCCAAAAATCGATTTTTTTTGTTAATAAGCTACCTTAGTACCTATAAAATTAGATTCCAAAAGATAATGGGTGTGAAAAATCTCTAAGTACTCGATTTTCGAATTCTAGCGCAACCCCTCTTGATCCGCAACGAGCTCTTTTTATGAGCGCCGTGGTTTCTACTAACTTTAAACGCGTTCATCTCAAAACTACATTTTCCAAGTCGGCCGGACTCATAACTCAAACAAATTTCAACCGATTCACTTGGAATTTTAACTGTACATTTAGAATTGCATTTTTCAAGGCATTACGTAGGATTTTTTAAAATTATACTGCATAGTTCCGTTTTTATAAACAATTTTCTGACGATTTTCTCATGGCATTTTATACTTTTTGTTTTAGAAACGCGCCATTTTGACAAAAAACAATCTATCAAAAAAATCCTACGTATTTCCATAGCTATTCTTACGTATAATCGAAAAAACTTTAGTGTCTCATCATAACTCAAAAATTATAGGAGCTGTTGGACCGGCCATTGAACTTCCAGAAATGCAGGCGTCATCGAAAAAATGCTGCACAGTCGCCATTTTGACATGTATCGCTGTGGAAAAATAATTTTGTATAGTCAATTACGTGTATAATAAAAGCCCTATTTTGTAATTCCGATTTATTTTATGGTTTCGCTGAAAAAAAAATCACAAAATATGCCCTTTTTTGGCTCTAGAGTGGCCTAAGCCCTTAAGGGATCAGTATCAGTCTATGTTCAGATATTTTCGATTTTCGAAAAACATCAGTTTCGTATACTACATGCCTGTAGAAATACGGCAGAGAACGTTATTTAGGTCGGAGTGACCGATAAGGTGCTAAAAATAGTGATACAATAGAAGCGTCTTAGCGCGCTCAGCGCGCTATCGCCTTATTGAGCGTCCAATGCTCGCAGAACAGAGATCCGAAACCAAAAATCCCAAGAAAGTGAAGCTTTTAAAGGAATGATGTATGGACCAGGCATCGCTGATTGAGGGTGAGAGGCTTTTTTAAAAAGTTTTATGTACATTTTTTCAAGAGAAACTTTAAACGCATTTTTCTCAAAACAACGTTTTTCGACCTTGTCGACATGATTTTGGAAAAGTTATTTCACCGATTAGGCTCAAATTTACAGGGATTATTGTATGCATGTATCATTCGATCCCTACTAACGGTATAATTATTCATTAATATTTAATCCTATTTTTGAACAATTTAAGTTGCAAAAAACAGTCGTAAAATTCATAAGTGCGCTATTTTGTTTTCTTTTTACCGGGGGTGAAATTTTTAAGTAGAAGTCATAGCTACAACTCCACTTGATAATAAAATACTCGGCTTTTTGTTTTCAGATGCTTCAAAGTTAAGATTTCGTGCCGACAAGGTGAAAGCAGGGGTAACTTCAGGCAGCCAGATCACCAAGATAACATTTTTTTTTAATTTCTCGTACTTTGCAATTTTTATTTTTATGTATAGAAAGATAAAAATATGGAGATAAGTTTTATTATAAAAAAAAAAATTCTCGAAAATATGTGCAATAGATGGAGACTGATGCCTTGAAAACCTCAAAATCTGACGGATAAATGATTTTCGTGTCAGTGCACAAGGCACGAAGTACTCTGATTGGGGTGCTCCTCACGCATGCCGAGCTATTTAGACCTACAGGGACTGCACGAATAGACCAAGGGCCATGGATGGTCCAGGTAAAGCCACCGGATGTTTCCGTGTTTCACACTATAGCGAGAGGTGAATTGCATTAGCCCTCAATGCAAGGCACAAGGAGATGCGACCGTGACACGCGAGAGCGGGCGTAGTCGCTTTAATTGGTCGCATCAAGACGGGGGCACCGGCTATGGACCGAGGATTGAGCGCATTAGCAACGGGATATTGGGATTTCGCTGTGCGAGAGAGTGGTCGGCTCCCGTCCATCTTCGTAAATGATAGTCCGACGCATCCTACCCTCCTCACATGGCAATTCTACGCGCGTAAGACCCGAAATCCTCCTCTCCATTTTCCTCATGTACAGTTGAAGATCTCGTAAAAGTTTGCTAGACGAAGGATAATGTCGAAGATCCTCCATCGAGTAGAACGTGAAAAGAGTTACTATCGTCGGTTCCAAAATAGTGTTTTCACTATGGATAACAAGGAGCGCAAGGAAAACCAGCCAAAAGAGGGGTGCCGGGAATGATGAGTTGCTAAGAGTATAAAAGAGGATCACTGGGAATCGTTATCAAGTGTAGCTGATGCGTTTGTAGCGAGCTCTGCACCAGAAGACTCCGGAATTGGAAAATCGCCATGACAAGTTAATTTAGAACTTTGGGAATTATTATCTCAAAAACTATTTGTCCGATTTCGTCCAAGTTTGTTTTATTCGAAAGTGTACATATTGAGGTATGTTGACAAATTTTTTTAATCAATATTTATTGATTGGGTGCGCTGTTATTCTGGCCCGCGAAAAACATGTCCCTCGCTGGCGGTCCCCATGATTGCATGTCGTCGGTTGTGTCGAAACAAAATTTTCGAACATATTCTCAAGATATAATTTCTTAAAGCCCTTCGCATGGTAAGGTTTTTTGAAAAAAAAAATTTCATAAAATCGCGCCCGATCGAAATTTACATTCAATTTTCAACCTAAATTTCCAACCTTTCTGGCTTGATAAAAAAAAAAACAAATAATTGATTTAAAAAAATCCTACGATGTGAAGGACTTTATACATTATGTTTTAAGAATCTTTTCGAATTTTTTGTTTCAGATCAACCGACTGCATGCAATGATGGGGACGGGCAGAGCGGGCCATATTTTACCCCGGCTACAATAACAACGTTCCCAGTCAATATATATTAACCAAAAAATTTGTCAATATGCCTCAATATTTATACTTTCCAATAATATAAACTTGGATAGAATCAGATAAATAGTTTTCGAGATAATATTTCCCAAAATTCACCTATTTTTTCCGTTGTCTACTCGGATGTGTCCCCTTAATAGGAGAAATACATGTAGACGACGAAAGAATAGCTAATTGCGAGGATTTTTTTGGAGAGAAATAAAGCGTTTTACATTTATAAGACTTTAGTTATAATTTATTAGCTAATTAATCTGTTGAAATCCATTTTTTCGTTAAAAAATATTGCAAAATGGCAAAGTTACGGCGTGGTCTTCCAGGAAGATTTTGGCGGCAGTTGTTTATTTGTGGTAAATTCAACGACTTCGATATTGATTTTTGAAATATGAATCAACAATTTTTAGATTTTAACAACTGAATTCTGAACTTATACCTAGAAATATTTGAAAAGTTGAAAATAAAAAAAATGGGGCACTTCAGAAAAAAACATTGAAGTTGTACACAATACTTTGGTTTTTTTTTACGTAGAAAAGTACTTTCTGAAAGTGATTTTTATAAAAAAGAAATAGTATAAGTTCAAGGTAATATTGTTATTGACGTGTGTGTACAATTTTAGCACGATTGGTCAACTCGTTTTAAAGTTATGTTTCCCACAAACGTAAAAAGTGTAGTTTTAATTTTGAAAATGTGTTGAAAGTTTCGATCTACGAAAACTCTGATATCAGTGCCTTATCGGCTAATTACTTACTTTGCCACCGTATTCGTGAGATGTTCAATCAACATTTAACGGAAAAAAATCGCCGCTACATGTATTTCCCCCCTTAAGAAGTCATTGGAAGGGTTGAACTGGGAAATCCTACCCATTCCACCATACCTATACCGAGACATCGCTCCCTCCGATCATCATTTGTTTCGGTCAATAGAGTCAGCGCTTACGGCTCAGCATTCCACCCCAGACGAGTAAAAAAGTCAAAAAAATTGCCAGATAACTGGATTGCCTTTAAAGAATACGAGTTCTTCATGCATGGAATTCGATTATCGACCAAAAGGTGGTTCAAAATTGTCCGTTCCAATGGGCAATACTTTGAATAAACCTTAAATATAAGTTGTTAGATTCAGAAAAGTGTACAACTCTGCCAAGAGAAAACCATTGGGGAAAGTCTTGGATGCTGATAGTGGTGCTTGATGTCCCACCACGATAAAAACATCGCATTGTGTCAGGTTACAACGTATTCGACTGTATCTGTAAATTTATCCCTGTAAGAGGGTCCGGTGCTCTAAAGCTCAGGAAATTGATTGGCTCCCAGCCGAGTTCGGCATCCATTTATATATATATATATATATACACTTGTGATCCCAAGTTTGTGTAGTAGGATTTCATCTCGGTCGTGCTCTACACAACTAGGTTGTGCTTTACACAACTAACCACAAGATCTACATCAGATCGTGCCCTACGAGCTTCGAGTTCCGGCCAGTATAAGTTTCCTTGAACAATGTGTTCACCGTCACACGTGACGAAGTTGTACCTGTAAATACCTCGATTGAGCTCGAAGGAGCTATTTTTTGGCTTAAGCACAGGTGAGAGAAGTCATTGGGGTCCGGTTGACCGGAACGTATGGTGAATTTGGGAAAGTTTTTTTTTTTCGTAATGTCATTGGTGGTAGCGGAAGAGACAGGAAAGATTATAAGCAGGTATTTTTGGAGACAATTCCCTCTGGGGTGCACCAATCCAGGATATGCATTTTGATTATATGATTCAGCAAAGTGACGCGAGGTAAAGTGAACATTTTTCGTAGGCCGACGTCAAGTCCGAAACGAAATTGCAATGAAGAGAATCAAGTCAGCACTTTGGATGATCAAGATTTGATCCAACATCATCAAGAATTAGCGAACTTATCTAAATTTGTTCCAACTCATCAAGATTCGATTACAAGAGCCTCAAGCTTTGATACAACAGTATCAAGTTTTTATCCAACAACTTCACGGTTGGATCCCACATCATTAAGGTTTAATGCAACCGCATCAAGTTTAGTTCCAACAGCATCAAGATTTGATCTATAACCACAAACTACCGTACCATTTTCTACTCCCGACCAGACACTTATTTATTCTCCCTGCATAGCCAAACAAATAGCCCTAATATTTTTGAGTATCCGAACATTCCAGTATCACGAAACAAATAAACGGAATAATTTATTACGACCATCTGATATGTCTCGCGGATATTCCCCCAACGAATCCCCTGTTGGAGAACACTTTACCGTAATAGGAATAGTTTTAGTTGATCACATCGAAGTTAAGAAAAGTGTTAATTCCAGCAAGCTTTTAAGCCCGGGATCGAGCGTATACATTCATAAAGCTGATAGCCCAGCCACCCCTCCGCCAATCCTTAACTTTTCTACCTATAGCGTTAATTCCAAAGACTCTTTGCCAGCGTATAGCGCGTGTAGATGTAGTCACTCGAGCTCCGGTGTTCCGCTTTTTTTCTCAATCTGTCGTTGGCGTTGATTCAGTTATCCAAACTTTAATGGTTCATTAGTCGCGCATCGTGAAGCTAACCGGTATCGGGGCAAGGGGATGGAAGAGAGAGCTTTGAACTTTTTTCCTTGCCGGTTTTATACCTTATCGGAGGTAATGTTACGCGGTACAAAACTTGTGCATCGCGTCTGCCTATACGGTTATCAGCTTCGTCTCTCGCTCTCTCTCTCTCTCTCTCGCTCTCTCTCTCTCTTGCTCTCTCGATGTTGCAGTCTCGTCAGCTTCCCGTCTGTAAAGTCCGTCGATAATTACGCTGTTCGAATAGTGATAATTATTTGGAACGTGGCATTGCCATTGTTGGACGGAGAGATAGTGGGTGAGAGAGAGAGAGAGAGAGAGAGAAACGGGAAGGGAGCGAAGGAAATAAAAAAAATAGTAAAGAGAAAGAGGGAGAAATTAGTAAAGCAAAAAGATATATATATATATATATATATATATATACATAATAAAAAAAAGAAAGATAGGGGGGAATAAAAAAGAAAACGAGCAAGAGAGACAATAAAAGAGAAAAGAATAGAGGAAGAAAATAAAAAAGAAAAGCGAGAGAGACATAATCAAAAAATGAGGGAAGAAACGGATAAAAAAGCGAAGAAGATAATAAAAAAGACAAATGAGCGGGAGCTAATTAAAAAAAGAAAGAGAGGAAGAGAACAAAAAGAGGAGAGAGAGAGAGAGAGAGAGAGAGAGAGAGAGAGAGAGAGAGAGAGAGTAGAGAGAGAGAGAGAGAGAGAGAGAGAGAGAGAGAGACGTAGAGAGAGAGAGAGAGAAGAGAGAGAGAGGAGAGAGAGAGAGAGAGAGAGATAGAGAGAGACAGAGAGAGGACAGAGAGAGAGAGAGAGAGAGAGAGAGAACAAAAAGAGATAGGGACATAATTTTAAAAAAAAACAAGAAATAGGGGGGACAAAAATAAAGACAGGAACATACTTTTAAAAAAGGGCGTATAATAAAAAAAAGAGGATAAGGACATAATGAAAAAATAAAAAAGGGAGGGGCATAAAAAAAATAGAGCCAGAGAGAGAAGCGTTTTCCATTGCGTGCTCCAGGGCCCTCAGCTAAGAGCTACCTTGCATAACAGTATGCAATTTGCTGCATTCGCGTATTACGGCACAAAGTTAAATAACCATTATTCTAATAATTATGACCATCACCAATCTCCAACAGCGTAACCGAAATCCAAAATGATTCTATTTCCCTTTCCAGAGAGAGAAGGACAGACAGATAGAGAGACAGAGAGAGAGAGATAGATAGAGATAGATAGAGATAGATAGACAGATAGATATATAGATAGATAGAGACAGAGAGAGAAAGAGAAAGAGAGAGAGAGAGAGAGAGAGAGCGACCCATACCAGTCGTTATAACTTCGGTCCATCCGTTTGGATCTGCTCCTGTCTATATTGGAGACCCGCGTTGTGTATTCTTTACTGTTGTCCCTCATACCATCCTTCTCATCCACCCGCTCGTATACATTTGTGTTAGCATAGTTATTATAAGAGGATTGGCATGCTCGCCTAGTGTGGATTTACATCGGCTAATTTACCTGTCGAGTACTCTTGCGGTTGCTGCCCGGGGCGACTAGGCCGAGCCCAGGGGATCGGGGGCTATATCGATAGTCCGCTCGTGCTGTTGCAACGTGAGCACTGAACTTTTCCTCTTACCACACATATACACAGAGATAAATGCAAACATGCGCGTAATACATGATTTTCCCTCAAAGGTTCGTGGCTCCAGTGGGGAGGGGATGGGGGGCGTAAGGGCAGGCGACCCCGGGGGTGGACATCGCTTTGAGTTTGCTTCAACATGGTTCAAAGGGTGTCGATACAGGGCTCGGTAATGCGGTCGTACCCTACGATTTTCCGGTAAATGGGCTAAAATAGACCCCCCCCGCCCGGCACGGAGTCAATGTTTGTCCGAGCGTTTGTTGGAAAACTCGATCGTTCAATACCTCGATGACGCCGCATTTTAGCGATATCCAGCCACCGTACACGTGTACTTGCAACGTTTGCGGACAGTATGCGTGGGAGGGAGGGATTGCGATGGTGTGGAAGGCGAAACTCGCGCGATGAATGGACGTGAAGGGTTGGCGCGAGGACCAAAACTGAAGAGGGACATATATGAGGATGTATGCGTAGAGGGTGAGTTGAGAATTGGAAAAAGCTACGAAGGCCTCGTAGGAAAGGGTCACGAGTTGTATGAGAAAAATGTTGCACCAAAATGATGAACATTTTAAGAGCTTGCCTTACTACGGTATCCGGATCGCAGCCTGATAGCTGTCAGCTCCGTGTTGTGGCTGTCGACGGCGAAGACAGCCGAGGAATAGGTTAAGGGGCTATTCTACTGTGATGGCTAAAAAAAACAAGCTGTTTTTTATCATTTTTTTGTTGAAAACTGTTGCATGTATTGGTACAAACTTTTTTTTTCGCTTAAAGGTACACTCTTATAGAATAGAAAACAGATTTTTTTTTTGTTGCATATAAATGTATAATTATTTTACAGGTTATAATCGTATAAAGGCGTGAATAAAGTATATCGCTGGCTTTGATGATTTGCGCTCTGCAGGTAATCTGAAACAAAAAATTCAAAAAGATTCTTAATCTGTATGAGTGTCGCTATCGCCCGAACTAGAATTATGAAAAAATATTAATTTTTACTTATACTTTCGCCCGAATTATGACGAAAAAAAAACGTGTTTTTCGAAGTCTTTTAGAAAAAACGACGACATTTTGTTATTTTGCAATATAAAATAATAATTCGAGTTCGAGCGATAGCGACAGTTATACAGATTAAGAATCTTTTTGAATTTTTTTATTTCACATTACGCGGAGAGTGCAAATCATCAACGCCAGTGACATACTTTTTTCATACCTTCACACGATTATTAATTGCTTAATAAATATACATTTATATGCAACAAAAAAAAATTGTTTTCTATTCTGTAAGAGTTTATTCAGTGCAGAAATTCAGTTCGGGCTTTGATCGGGTCCATCTTAATTTCCCTAATTTTATTGAGGCCCTAGTCTGGAAGCCTCACATGGCCTATCAGTGGCCGGTCACACTTTGCTACCGGGGGCCATTGAAGGCAATGGCCAAGGCTTTTAAAATTGCCTCAACGGTGGCTCATAAAAATTATTGCAACCATCTGCGTACGTGCGCGTGTGTGCACTGTGAAAAAGAAATGTGTTATTTCAATACATTTGAGGCTTAGAATTCTGTCGCATATTTTGACACGTTTGATCCCGCGTTGTTCCAATGAACGCACTGCATGTGTGTTGGTTCAAGACATCACAGATCGTCTACTAAACTTATAGTTTAGTTATTATATTTAATCGATCGCGATAATTATTACGCCACAAATTCTTTAGTCAAGCAATTTCTACTGATTTGCCCCTCTAATAGCAAAGTCTAGTAGTATTGGGGAAATCGCTACTAGGGAATCTACAACTACCCTCCTTAAAGGCTATTACTTGATTTTCGTACTTAGACCATAGTTTTAGTCAACCTACCTACCCTACCATTCCCTAATAAGGGCCCGGTTCGGCTCTTTTACGGAAAACGCTATTATGGAATCCACAAATAATCCCTTAAAGGCCCCGAATTGTATTAGGGATGCCCTGCCAATTTTCCGCACGGATAATGTTGACGAATAGATAAAGATTTTTTTGAGAAAAAAAAAAACGAAAATTCTCCTTACTTTTTTCATCAATCCACGTATATAGTTGTGTATTCGAGATTGTATGAGGGAAGGAGCGTTGCTGAAGGGCTCGTTTCTATCCGGTTCGCAGACTCATTGACACGGTGACGTCTGACGTGTAATTTCCTAGAGGTACCACAGGCTCGCCTCATCCTCCGCATCGACCATGGAAGTAACACCGGATTCTCATTCTCTCTCTCTCTCTCCCTCTCCCTCACCCTGGCCTCCCTCCCTCCCACTCTCTCTCTCTCTCTCTCTCTCTCATCCCTCAGGCACCCATCTCTTTCAACACGTGTGCACGTACGGAATCGCCAACACGCTGCGAAAGGAACACGCACGGGAGTCGTCTTGTACGGACACTTGCGGAAGAGAACTCTCTGGACATGCGCTGACCCATGCTCCGACGGCCAACGGATGCATACGTGAGTGTGAAGCAAAATAACGACATGTTGACTAGCCCCCCTCCCCTTCCGCTGCCACCACACTTTTTTACCCCGTGACAAGACCATTGCCCACACGAGTTCGTGTTCCACGTGTTTGCACGTGCGGGGCTTGGTCTTCGAGGCACAAAAAAAAGCGCAATTTACCGTCGGCTTTGCAGAATGAAAATTCTTTGCATGATTCTGCGGGAAACGAGGCCCGTTAGCCCTTTCGCCGACCCTCGGAGGCAATTTCCGCGTGACTCGCGACAACTCGAGGGCGCCCTTTCATTTCTTTTTTATTTTCGCTCTTTTGGCCTTTTTGGCCGACGAGTGCTCAGTGGCGTTTTGGGTAGCTTTGCTCGGTTTCGGCCATCGGTTTTTCACACATCCCTTAATTGATATTACGAACGCTGGGCAGTCGATAATTGCCCGGGATTGTTTGATAGGAAGAAAAATTACTCTTCTTGATTCACTTGCGGTGGAAATTGAGGGACTGGAAAATGATTGACGGGCCGTTTGGGCTACCCCAAAAAATAGGGCGGTTTTTCATTATTTTTTTCTGATGAGAGTATTATGATTACGAGGTTGGTATTTTACATACAACTGATACATAGTCTTGCGAAGCTGGCGTTTTTTTTTAATTGAAAAATATCGACAAACAATGAAGTTATTATTATTTGGAGAAAGTGCCGCCGTTGCTGCATGGCCAATCGTCGTAGGTGGACAACTAGACTCATCTTGAATAAAAAATAAAAAATGTACTTTCAGCATCACAATAAAACGATCGTAAGGCTAAATAGTTTTTTTGTCATTTGAAAATTACGAAAATGCTGAGCGGTACAGAAAAACGTTCAATTTTCGACAAAAGAAAACATGTTTAATCATTTGTTATCGACAAACATCCAAAGAACAAAAAATCATTCGGTCATACTATAAAAAATGTAATAAACTACGATCCGTTCAATTTTGAAGAGAATCAGACTAACAGATTTTAATTTACCACTATTTTTATGAAAATTGCAAAAATTACGAAAGTCGCAAGAAAAAAAACGTTCGGCTTTTGCAAAAATAAATACGCTGAAGGTCGGTGATTGAAAAGTGGCATAGCGGTACAGACAGCAGACGATTAATCCATATTGAGTATTCGCTCGAGATCGCGGGTCTAATGATTTATAATTTTAACCCTTCGTGGTCACACATCCAAATTCAATCGCGGTGGTCACATTGGGTCGATGTGACCTGGGTCGATTCTACCCAGTCAGTTTTCAAAAAAAGTTTTGTGACCAAACTATCCGTCCGAAGTGGTTCAAAAAATTACGAAACATGCTTTGAACTTTCTAGATGACGTACGAAAATTTTTTTTATAAGAAATAAAATGGCGACATGTTAAAAAAAAATCACAAAGAGGTAAAAGCGCAAAAAAGACACTTTTTCGCTAAAAAAATCATAGTTCCGTGAATTTTCAATATTTTTACCTAAAATTTGGACGTGATACTCCTTACATATGCTGCTTTTGGGAAAAAAATAGTAGCATAGTGTGCGTTCCAAAAAAGGTATTTATTCCGACATGTGAAGAGGGTAAATTTTATGGTATGAGGATACTTCGAGCTCTAGGTAAGATGGTGAATAACAGTCCCATTCGAAGCTGGGAACTATTGTATATTTACACCAAAAATTGATCGACGGGTCGATTATACCCAGGGTAACCATGAAGGGTTAAAAAAAGAATAATAAAAAAATAAAAAATAACCAAAGGAGCAGCCTCTATCGTGACACAAAGGGACGAACGTTTATAATGCACCCCCGGACACTGTGGGGGTGACGGTTCGATCGATTTAACAGTGAGATTTCGTTCAGGCGCAGACATAATCATCGCGAGGCGCGCTCGACACGCGCGTGTATGCGTATGTATATATTCATCTAAATATATATATATATATATATATATATATATATATATATATATAAATATATATACCGATGAGGCGTACACACATGGAAACTCTGCTTGACAGCGCAAACAGCCCGCGAAACTCGATTTGCGAGCTGTTTAATTTCCCACTGGTTATTCATTAGCCGGTTACCAACTTGTTATTACGGAGCCGTTGAATTATAACGCATGCGGTTGTGCACCGGTGCTGTGGCGCCCATGCTAATGGGACGCGACGCCATTCGTCCATGTCCAGAGCTTTCTTCCACCCTCCCCGCAGCTCTTTTTCTTTTTTTCTTTGCGCGGAAATAAACTGCTTTGGGTCTCCTGTACGCGAGGGTTTTTTTTTTCGATTTTGTGATCGAAGATTTAACATGGTCAATCGGGTGATCGACTGTGGGAGGGGATTGCGTGCTGGGATGTCTTTTGGTGGGTTCGCTTGGGTTTGCTTGTGAATTTAATCTTTTGATAAAAATTGTGTGAGTTTTTTTTGGGTTTTAGTGGAAGGGGGATGAGGGTGAGGTTCTGGGAGGGTGAGGGAAAACGAGTTGGGAACGTAATGGATTTGGAAATATGAACTGAAGGTCTTGATGAGGAGAAATGTCTGCGAGAATTGATGATTCGAAGAATTGATGATTGAAATAATGGGTAATTGGAAGAATTGATCATTGGAAGAATTGATGATTGGGAGAATTGATGATTGGGAGAATTGATGATTGGGAGAATTGATGATTGGGAGAATTGATGATTGGGAGAATTAATGATTGGGAGAATTGATGATTGGGAGAATTGATGATTGGAAGAATTTTAACTTTTAGGCTTTCACGGCCTCATTCGGCCCCCCATATTGTTCCGATTCTTTGGTGTACAGACATTTTACTCAAGTATCTACGCTGCGAAAAAATTTTTTTTTACTGAAACAGGATCTATTAAATTTAATAGGGCTTTTGCTTTGTCTCACGGCCTACTGCGACTCTATTCGGTTCAAATATATTTTTTTATTTGTTAAAGCTATTATTCTTAAATATTAAATATATTCAAATTAAATAAATAAAGATTCGATTCAAATTAAATAAATAAAGATAAAATACGATAGATCGCATGAATACGAGAAAGGAATATAGGTTCATGACATAAAAGTGCGACAAAAAAAAGTTAAATTATTTTACTTTTTTCATCAACAACGCTGTTATTTGGAAAAAAAGAAAGGTATCATCGCGCCTTTTATTAACAGGCGCGACTATTTATGTATAGAAAGACTAACCCTTTTTCTCAACTGCAGAATGTTACAACAGTCTTCCAATGAAAACAAAGCAATGAGATTTGTGAGAGCCTGAATCGTGTACCATTTGTTCATCTATCTCTATTGTCTTATACTACCAGATGAAACCAAATCACAGATTTATTAGGAATAAATAAAATAGTTATTAGACGATATTAAATAGATCTTGATTTGAATAAATAAATATATTTAAAATAATTTTAATTATGGAATGTAATAGGAAAAATTCAATTTCTCGAAAAATCTAGTTAATTCAAATTAATAAAAATAAATAAATTTAAGAATTTAAAATAATAAGAATTTTTCTGTCAGTGTACAGCAAGGTCTCAGAAGTATTGGCCGTATGCTAACTGGTTGATGCCCCAGCCGGTACACGGCTAAGGGGTCACCGGTCCGAGTATCGGCCATGCACAATACCGCTTGACTCGAAGAACCGCCGATGCCCAACCCCGATCTTCCATCCACCAGTCTCAATTCACAGGCACTCCTCTAGCCACTGTTCGCGCCAATTGGACCGCAATGACGAGACGTATTTTCAATTTGACCAGTTGCACAAGTACAACAATGCCGGAAAACAAGGAAAGAATACTGAAGTGTGACGAGCTCGTGAAGATATAATTCTACCTGCCGTAACAACGGTCTCGATTGCAACTTGATCCAGCGAGGTGACCCAATTAGAGAAACTCGAGCATTCTCGTCCTCCCTACTCTTGGAGTGGCGGGGGGGGGGGCTTTTATTGAATGTTTTTTTCTTGTGTTTTTTTATCTTGTAAGCGCTGCTGAGGATGTCAATGGAAACTTGACGAACGCACGGTTTTCCAGGACTCCGTGGAAATTCATTAAGGAGCTTCAATCACCAGATTCGTGTCCACTAGCTGAAGATCGACGAATAATAAAATTAATTTTTCTCCCACCCATCTTGAGTCTTTGGTCTCGTTTTGATTTGGATGATTTTTCTTTGGTATTAAAATAAATAATAAAATTTAAAAAAAATCTTGATGCATAAACAGGATATAACTTATAATTTTTTTTCGAGCCAGAGCATTTTTTTACAGAAATTATTGGTAGAATCCTCAAAGTTCTGCTTCTTAAGACCTTAGGCCACTTTAGGATTTTCCAAAAATCGATTTTTTTTGTTAAAAATGTACCTTAGTACCCATAAAATTATATTCCAAAAGATCATGAGTGTGAAAAATCTCTAAGTACTCGATTTTCGAATTCTACGGCAAACCCTCTTGATTCATGTCGTGACTTGCTACTAACTTCAAACACGTTTATCTCAAAACTACATTTTAAAGTCGGCCGGACTCATAACTTAAACAAATTTCAATCGATTCACTTAAAATTTTAACTGTATATTTAGAATTACATTTTCAGAGGCACGACGTAGGATTTTTAAATTATATTGCATAGTTACTTTTCTATAAACAATTTTCTGACGATTTTTTCATGGTATTTTATACTTTTTGTTTCAGAAATGCGCCATTTTGACAAAAAAAACAATATATCAAAAAAATTCTACGTAATTTTATAGCTATTCTTACATATAATCGAAAAAACTTTAATGTCTCTTCATAATTCAAAAATTATAGGAGCTCTTGATCGGGCCGTTGACTTTCAAGAAATAAAGGCGTCATTGGAAAAATGCTGCCTGGTCGCCATTTTGACATGTATCGCTGTGAAAAAATAATTTTGTATAGTCAATAACGTGTATAATAAAACCCCTATTTTGTATTTCCGATTTATTTTATGGTTTC
>OZ010716.1:26662651-26670151 GCA_963932345.1 Ophion ventricosus
AAGCAACGTTTTACACCTAATATATACACACACATATATATATATATATATATGGGGTAAAGCATCCAAAGTGTTACAGAGCAATAGTACTCAAATTATTGATGATATGTAAAAAAGTTTCAGATGAAAGTTGTATTGTTCGAGAAGGAAGTCATACGGTACCATCGTATTTTTTTTTTTCGGTGGAGGCGCCAACGCTACGTTAAGGTCAACTCCACTTTTTTTCATCGAAACATCCATTTTTTTCCTATTTTATGAACAAATTAAACAAAAAAGAATGAAAAAAATTTTTTGAACCCCGGAAAAGAAAGTAATAACAGAACAATTTTGAAAATAAAATTTTTTCCAAAGAAAGGCAATGAGTAAAGTGAAGCACAGGGGAAAAAAGTTTGACATTTTTTGTAGAAATGACAGCTGTTTGAAAAAATATGCTCACGGCATGCAATAAAAATAATCCTATGCTACATCCAAGATAATATTATAAAGAATATGTGGTATAAATTTCATAAAAATCGGTTGAGTAGATCTCGAAATATCTTGTCCACCGCCGCGCTCACTTTAATTTGCCATAACTCTGATAATAATTGGAACTTTCACATGTTTAAATGTTTAAAGTATTCCCAACAGTATGAATAATAAATGCGGTAAAAAAATCGTTTATTTTTAATCTTAAGGTGGTGTAGCCCCTTAATCGAATCATCAGTATCGATGCATCGATCCATATATATCATTCTTTAATCGATATAACCTCGTTCGGTTCCGATTAGCTTTCGTATAGACTGATTTCACACGATTCTCGAGCTTCGTTCGCTTCGGAGCGTGGAGTTTCGCGACATCGCCGCGAAAGATTCATTCGATTTTATTAGGGTAGCACGACGATTTGCGATCCAAGATAAGAATATCTCATTAGTTCGGAGAAACCTCGCCGCACCATGAACCCCGTTTAAATTGATCTTTTGTTTTAATAACGACCGAGAAATTATGGCTGCCAAAAAAAAAAAAAAAAATACGAACGGTTGAACGAGTTTTCCGTGAGTCTGAGTTGCGAACAAGGCCGCGATCGTTCTCGAACGTTGAGAAAAAAATTCTTTGCAGTCAAATTATTTGAGCTGTGGCACATTTTCATTGCTGTTTTTTTATGCTTGAAATGCTCTTTACTCTTGATGCAATTTTCATTGATAAACGTTAATGTGCAAATAGTGTAAATATATATCTATATAAATATATGTGGTATTTTGTATTGTAACAAGGGGGTATACGTGATGAGTGAAATCGCTGTCAAACAAGGCTTCGTAGTACGCGTTTTATTGAGGGCTAAAGCCAATCGAAAAATCATGACCGTGTAGTTTCGCGCCGGAGCCTTGGGCTAGTATTGTAAAGCACGAGCGTCTTTGCTCTCGAATTTCCGGTACATTAAACCTCTCGTATCGATCGTACGCGATCTTTCATTTCTGTGAAAAATCTATTAGCGACATAATCGGCTCGGGCTATAGTCATTTTCAATTAAGGGTTATGTCCCCGGATTATATACACCCTTGGCCAAAAGTTTGGGGCACCCTGCAATTTTTCTTTTCGGACAAAAAATTGAATATCTCGACGAAAAAAAATCGGAAACCAATTTACCAAACGGGGTTTTGAAGAGAGTAAAGTCAGCCTCAGTTTGCTTTTTTAATTTTATTTTTACGATTTTTTTTTTGTGCCCGGTACGTCATTTTGAAAATGACGGTTTTTCACGATTTTCGCACCTCGTAAAGTCGTTCGCTGGACTTCGGAAAAATAGAAATCTCGGTATTTAATGAAATGATCTTCGAAAAGGGAAGTGTTAGCTTTAGTTTCGTTTTTTAAAAAAAAAATTTACAATTTTTTTTCGCAGAGAAATTTAGTTTTCCTTAAAAAAAACGGCAGGTTTCCGTAAAGCCGGCATCATGCAGCGTATCGTGAAAACTATGAGGTTGAGAATATTTGTCCTAAGGACTAAAAAGTTTTGTTTTGTTATTTTGGAGTTCTTAATTTTTTTTTCAGAATTTTTTATATTCCTCTGAGGAATACATATAAAAAAAAAGTTAAAAATGATGTTCTAACTTGAAAATTATGAACTTTATCAAAAAATTTTTCCAACAAAAATTGTTGGTTTTCAGCTGACAAATTTGTTGGTGATAAAAAAAAGGTATGTTTCCATTTGAAAAAAAACATGTCGGCCATTTTAACGCCGCCATTTTGAATTTTGGATCGACCAAATTTTTTTTTTCAAACGTCCCCCTTCAACCCCTAAAACTTTTGTTATACACAATATTTGATCCGAGCAATATTTTCCGAGAAAAAACAGGTGTAAGATTAAAATGGGACACCCGGTATATATACAGGGTGGCAATTATAAGGTTAATATGTCATATGTTATGCGTCTAGGGGTAGAGAATATTGAAAAGTTATTTGGTTTGGATTTGTGATTAATGGAATTCTTTTTTATAATGCTAAAGTATCTGGACCAAAATATATAAGTATATAAACTACCGGCGAAAAGTTTCCAGATGAAAATTCAAAAAAGTTCCGGAACGATTTTTTATGCCATTTCGCCGATACTGGACATAAACGAATTTAATAAATGGCAATTTGAAGGAGAGGAATTCACCTTCATTCCGTTTTTTTTTAAATTCTTTAACATTTTTTTTACGACTAGTACTCTTTTTCGAAAAAGACTATTATTCGCCTTTTTTTATTCCTTTTCTGGTGGACCCCGTTTACAGACAAAAAATTTTTTTATGCATTTCTTTGACCGGAATCATAAAGAGGGAAGCTCAAGCTTCAATTTTGTTTTCGTTTAAAGCTTCGTACTTTTTGCCGGTAATGTATATCGTCTTAGCTATTTATCTCAAAAACATATGGATTTCTTTTATTTTATATATTGTACATTAATCGAATATTAATTATTGATTTTTGAATATATATTATTATATATTATATATATATATATATATATATATATATATATATGTGTGTGTATATATATAAGGTGAGTATTATCAGGAGGCCTGCGTTTAAAAAAAAATCGCGCGCAGATATTGTGACTGAGGAAAATATGATATTTAATAATTTTTCAAGTCCTCGCCGAGAAAAAATATAGCGTATCTTTGTGATGAGTAGTATTTGACAAAAACCATCGAGCATTCTAGAAAAAAAAACAAAATTCTATTTTGAGAACAGTAGAATGAAGATAATCAAATTCCTAATACGGAAACACTCCCGAAAAAACTTTTTTTCAATGTTATTATGTACCAATCTATCCAATTTAAAATGCATCATTGATCTTTTTTTTTCTTTATGACAGGATACACCAAAAAAGTTTTTCAGGAGGGTTTTTTATACGGAATTTGATTATCTTCATTCTGCTGTACTCGAAACGGAACTATGATTTTTTTTTACAGAATGCACCTAATAATCGATCATGTCGCATGAACCGGTCATAATCCTAAAAAACAAGGAAAATAATATCCGTATGCTGTTTAAAAAAAGAGCGCTTGTTCACCTCTTTTCCGGGATATTTTTCAAATATGTTATTAAATATATGCAAGAGCCGGGGATAGCGGGCTTGTATTTAACCAGATTTTCGTTGGCTCGATCGTTCAATACTTTCGCGCAAAGCCAAGCGCGTATAATGGCTTACTCTCATAAATCAGTGCTCACCCCCTAAAGTCCAAGCGAGCGTAAAATTTCGCTTCTGTGCATTTCATCGGATTAGGCGCATTGCACTCACGAATCGATCGATAACGATACTCTCCGCGCTTACGTACACGCCTATGTGTGTACGACGTGCAATTGTCGGGATACAAGCACATATAGGAATTTTCTCACTCACATTTTTATTTTTTCCAAAGAATATTCAAATAACTGTCGTACAAGTGGCACAAGAGGATTAAATTGCGGACGAGTGAGCACAGAATACAGAAACTCTCAAGTAAAACATATTCGAATTTAAATTTATTATTAGGAATTGTTATTATCCAATGTATTATTGATAAAATTTTTTTTTTATTGTATACTCATAGACTCATTGCCCGGGCACGCACTACCTCAGCTTACACTAGACAATATTCATCTACCCTCAGGGGTTAGACTCGATCTCAATCTAGACCGAAATACTAAATGCCCAGTCCAAAAAAAAAAAACCTGAAAAAGATGTTAAAATCGTTCTACGATAGCCGCTCCCTCAAGCCAGAGGGTGAGCGGCTACCGAAGCCCACAATCGTATTGCCTGATTAATCGAAGGAATCCAAGTATGACTGCATTCTGTATTCGACTTCCTAGCAACCAGACCCTCGGTTTCCAAGCCGATATGCCGGCGAGGCTTGATACAAAAGACTCCTTCATCTCCCTGAGCGTTGATGATGAGAACAACGAGCGTTACCCTGAATCCCCTGTGCAGATGACGTAGCTCAGCCAAGAGAGGTTGATACTTGAGGCGTTCCTCCTCTTCCTTTCGCGGAATGTTTACCTTAGCCAAGACCGAGAACCCAATGACGTCTATCGTCTTCTCGTCGAAATCGAAGAGGACAACATCAGACTTAGTCGCTAGAAGCAGCCCGATAGTCGCGAACAAGCAGTTCCACTAAAGCTTGCACCTCTCCCCCACGACAACGGACTCAATATCATCGTCGCAAATGAGGCGACACGGGCTCCCGGACTATTCCATAAGAGTGCCGTAGATGGCAATACAACACCCTTAGGGTTGCGTTATGGTGATGAATATAGCCGGAGATCGCATATATTAGGCAGGCCGACACTAGATGCGTTAGTGTCTCCGGCGATTGTTTGCATGCACGACACAAAGTAGTCAGCAGTGACTGCGATAGACCAGGGTGTTGATGACTCCGTCTTGGCAGGCGCAGATGAACCCTTCCGTCTCGGTCGTCAGTCCAGCTGATCGTAAGAAGGAGAAGGTCAGCTGGGCGGACAGCCTATGCTCCTCGATGGGTCGGAAAAACCCACCGTGCATGGGTCTGCCCACATGCTGCCGAATCAGGACAGATAAGTGTCCATTGGTCCTTTACGTGCAGTCCCGTACGGAAATTGAGTTCGGGCTTTGATCGGGCCCATGTTAATTTTCCCTAACTTTATTAAGCCCCTAGTCTGGAAGCCTCAAATGGGCCATCAGTGGTCGGTCACACTTTGCTACTGAGGGCAATAGAAGGCAAAATAACCAGGGCCTTTAAAATTGCCTCAACGGTGCCTTATAACAAATTATTGCAGCCATATGCGTACGTGCGTGTGTGCACACTGTGAAAAAGAAATGTGTTATTTAAATACACTTGAGGCTTAGAATTCTGTCGAATATTTTGACACGTTTGAACCCGCGATGTTCCAATAAACACACTGCATGCGTGTTGGTTCAAGGCATCACAGCTCGTCTAGTAAACGCCTAGTTTAATTATTAATATTCAATCGAACTCGATAATTATTATGCCACAAATTCTTTAGTCAAGCAATTAATACTGATTTGCCCCTATAATAGCAAAGTCTGGTAGTATTGGGGAAATCGCTACTAAAGAATCTACAACTACACCCCTTAAAGGCTCTTACTTGGTCTCCGTACTTAGAGCATAGTTTTAGTCAACTTACCTACCCTAGCATTCCCTAATAGGGACCCGGTCCGGCTCTTTTATGGAAAACCCTACTATGGAATCCACAAACAATTCCTTGAAGGCCCCGAATCGTATTAGAGATCTCCTGCCAATTTTCCACACGGGTCACTATCTTACTATGGTACTATTATTATTCAATTTATTAGTATTCATTACCTACAACTTATTATTATTTTACTTTTGCTGTATTCCAACGCATATCCTTTCGGGCTTTTACTATGACCCTTCCCAAATTAACCCTTTCCCATTACTCCCTACCTGCACTTCGCTAATCTAACCTAACGTTCTGTTGCGTCCACAGCCGTCTTAAGCTACACTATACTGCATTTGTCGAGGGTCCGGTGAAACTGTGGAAAACCCGTACCGGTATGGACAGCCTCATATCCTTCTGATTCTTTAGTGCACAATACTTTTACTCAAGTATCTGCAACAAAGTATCAGAAGGATTGGCCATCCGCTCAGTGATTGATGCGCCAGCCGGTGTCCGGCTAAGCGGTCACCGCTCCGAGTATTGGTCATGCGCAATGCTGCTGAATTTATTATTATTACTTCATAAATTATTCTTGTCGTTATTTAATATTATCCATTATCATTATCATTATTTTGAAGCTACGAATTACGCAAGTCCAACCAGTCGCACCAATATTATCCCCGGCATCGATGCTACCCATATCTTCCGAGCGACTTCCCTTCCTCTTTTGAAGGACCTCTGAACAGAACCGGATGCTTGCATGATTTACGTTCGCTCGCGCCACAGAGAACACTCTCCGTAACCTGTTCCCCTTTGTTGCTCGTAAGGCGGCAAGGATAAGCCAATGAGAGGTTGGAGAGAAATTCACGACATCAAGAGAGTGCGAGAGTTAGAGAGGGGGGGGGGGGGGGAGAAACTCGGCATGTAAATCAATGGCTGATAAGGGTGGTTCTCATGCCCGACTAATGTTATTGACAGTTCTCGAGACCGTAACAAGGGGGGGGGGGGGGGGCAGATTTCAGCGAGCAATGCGCTAAAGTAGGGCTCTTGCTTGGCGAGCTTTTCGCGCTCGCCTTCTCCAAGGAAAGTACGAGTGGAAAGTAGAGCGAGGAGAGATGAAGTAAGTGAGAGCTCAGTGAGTTTGGCGAGGGTGCAAAGAGCCGGGATAATAAGAAGCGGAATAAAGGTACGAGGTTCGTGTTTCGCTAAGTGAGACGAAAGGAGAAAACTATGGGAACGGACTACCAATATAAATATATGTATATATCTATATGGAAAAAGGAGATTTTGAGTCCGTTATATCTATGCAATGTTTGTTACCACCGCACCCGGTTGTTTCGAAGATGGTTCTTAATTTTTTTTTTCTAACGAACCATTGATCTTCCGCACCAGGATCGTCCTTGAAATGACCCTTGCATAAATGTGCGTATATTTATTTAAAGGTGATTTTGAAAATATTGAGATTCACGTAATGCTGAGTGTACGGACAAATGGCTACTATGGGGACGGTCCTCGAAGTCGATGGTCTTCAGAATCTCCTTAGCTTATGTACACATATATATATACACACACATGTATATATGCATATATATATATATATGGAAAAAGCGAGTACCAGGGAAAGGTGGATCACGCCCGCTAACGAATTATTTATTCACCTACTTTACTTTGGAGAACATTTTCGGCGCACGGAACTGAAGGAAAACTGGCACAGGCATACAGAATTTTGTTGGTAGTCATTTTACAGGAAGATTCTTCACAGTGTGGTTGCTTTCCAGCCCATCCCTACGTAAAATCGCATTTTCTTGCTCTTACTACGCGTCATTCCGCTCACTCTGTCATGCCCCTCCCTCTCTCGCTCTCTCTCTCTCGCTCTCTCTCTCTCTCTCTCTC
>OZ010716.1:26672651-26731201 GCA_963932345.1 Ophion ventricosus
ACCGCAGCTTGCGCTTGGCTCAATCCTCTGCGGTGTCTGTATTTACATACGGGCGAATGAAAAGCGGGTGGGGAAAAAAGTGTATGCGAGCTGTCGTGTGCACACTGATTTCTGGCGCTTCTCGTAGAGATATACGAAAAAAACGCTCCGCCGAGGGGGGGGGGAATATACAGGGTAGCTCAAAAAGTGACGTCCAAGAGGATACCTTTTCGAATCAACCACATGTATGTTCTACGATCTTTTTTACTTTTTACGTCACCCTGTATATAATTATTACGCCACCCTGGATGTATGTATATATATATATATATTAGCGTCCACACGGCTTCGTTCGCGTGGAAACTCCATTACCAGTTGCACCCCTTATTAGGGATTGTTACAAAAATCCTAAAATTTGCGTTTTATTATTTATTTTGAAGAACATTTATACTGAGTTTTAAGTTGATAAATGCAAGCAATACAATTTTCCATACAAACTCTTTCATGCTTCTAGGGGTTGATTTTCGTTAAATCCTTTCTTAGTGCGCCTCTACACTTTCTAAGAAACATATCTTAGAAATTTCATATTTCTATCTTCAGCGGTTTAGGCCGTGCGTTGTCTATATGACTGTCTGTCAGTCCCGAAAATGTTTTATCCTAACTAATATTATAAATCTGACTTTCTGTCTGTCTGTTTGTCTGTCCGTCTACCTGTCTATCTGTTCGTTACTCAATCACACCAAAACGGCCTGATCAATTTTAATGAAATTTAACATGTAGATAGCTTATGACCTTAGTTATGACATAGGATACTTTTCATTCTAATATCTAATATTTTTCTAATTATAATATTATATAATGAAATCTAATGTAATGATGAAATTCAAATTGTTACATAATCAATTAAATTAAAAATGTAGATAGCTTAGGACCTGGATTAACACATAGGATACTTTTAAATAGACGACATATGGGAGAACAGAGCTACTCACCTCCGATTCGTTTTGCATTGTCCTTTGCGGACTTTATTTTGTCCATTACTGTATATATTAGGTGTACAACTTTGCTTCTGCCGTTTTTCCATAGATGGCTGCAAGGATAAGTGCTGATCGAAATAGGCAGATAAAAAATGTCACACAGTTAGCTTGGACATAAGCTGTCAACATAACGACAGCAATACATTAGTGAATTTGTGGTTGCATTATAAATTTATTCTGGATCGAAGATGTCAGTTTTCGAGCCAAATTTTCTTCATTTGCAGGAAGTTCTGATTTTTTGCGTCCAATTGAAGAAAACTGCGGTTGAGGCGCATCGAATGCTCTCAAGTACTTACGATGAGTCTGCTTTTAATGAAAGAACATGGGGAATGCCTGGACATGCCGCCACCTCGTCGGCCAGACCGAATATTCACGATGCCAAGGTTATGCTCTGCATTTGGTGGGACCAGCTCAGTGTGATATATTATGAGCTGTTGAAACCGAATGAAACCATCACAGGGGATCGGTATCGAACATAATTGATGCGTTTGAGCCGAGCATTGAAGTAGAAACGGCCACAGTACCAAGAGAGACACGACAAAGTTATCCTCTAGCATGACAATGTTTGGCCACATGTCTCAAGACCGGTCAAGACATACTTGGAAACGCTAAAATAGGAGGTCCTACCCCACCCGCCGTACTCTCCAGACGTTGCTCCTTCCGACTACCATTTTTTTCGATCGATTTTGTTCGTCCAAAAATGGATCGATTCGTGGATCGTCTCAAAAGACGCATCGTTTTTTCGAGATGGTATTCGAAAATTGGCAAAAAAGATGGGAAAAAGTAGTAGCCAGCGACTGACAATACTTTGAATCATGAATCGGTAATCACTCTTTAAATCTTTATAAAAACGGCGGAAGCAAAGTTGTACAACTAATACATTTTGAATAAATAATATACGAATTAAATTGAAAACAAAAGTATAATTAAACTAAATTATATTAATAGACGAATTAAATTAATAATATATACGAATGAAAACGCAATTGCCACGCATTGATCTCCTGCCAATTCTGCCGCATATATATAATCGTCGCTCTTAATTTCTTGTCTTATCCTTCGGTTCACTCGCCTCCGCACTCGTTTTCAATTGCCCTCTCTCCCTTCCTCTCTCTCACTCTCTCTCTCTCTCTCTCTCTCTCTCTCTCTCTCTCTCTCTCCTCTCTCTCTCTCGGGCGACTCTCGATGCCCGAGCGCGAGTTCGAAACTAATATTCGCGAATCCGCGCTGGATCGTAATCCCCTACTCGAGCGTTTGTCTCCACATCGGTGTTTCATTCGACGGGCGCGATCAATTTCCACTAATGACTCAACTTTCGAACGAGCACAAGTGTTATACCTGATACCATGTTCGCACCAAGGGGTACACACACATATATCCAGAGGAAATGGTAATTTTTAAGAGATTTCGAAGACAGAAAGGTAATTTTGAAAACGCCAAGGACCATTCTCATACTTACCTACTGCCCCAACACTCATTATAATGTAAACCTCATTTCCGTTGCATTTGTAAGCATTTTTATATGGAGGTCATCTGAAGGATTATACTGTGAACAGAATCGGGGATTCGATTGAAAAAAAAATTAAACTAGGTCCTCAAAAGATGCCAGATGTGCTCATAGCCACCATTAGATAGATATAACGGGTTCGAAATATCGTTTCCTTCGTCATGTATACAGGGTGGTCCGAAAAGTGACGTACGAAAGGATAATCTCGATGCCTCGATATTTTTTAGTGTTCGAGAAAAAAACATGCAATTTTTTTTTTTGAGTCTTCCTTAGAACAGGTTTTTTTTTCTCTTTTGTGTATGCACTTACCGCTGAGAAATTTTTAAAACACCATTGGGAGACATTTTCACTAGTATAAGTATTTTTTTTTGTCGTCTAAACTTTAGTGACTAGTCCTTTTAAATATATTTTTCAAACTATTTATCGAAATCTGAGGTATCATCGTTGTTGAATATTTCGTGCTTTGGGCTGTTAAAATGCCCAAATTACCCAATACACAAAAAAGCATTCAGAATGAAAGCCGTAGTAATAAGCAGACAGCAAGCAAAGCACTGAGCGAACGACGATCCAATTAAAGAGTCATATATTATCTACTTGATAATCGATTTTTCTAGAACCGCAATCCTTCCACGTACCCGTCATAAGTGCTTTGCATCCAAATGATGCAATCCAAATGCATTGAGACGGCTGAAAAATTAGGTATTTTTGGGAATTTTTTGTCTGGTCCCTATAAAAGATATTGATGTAAATCTTTTTGGGCTTGATAAAATAACTCTTGAAATGTATGAAATTTTTTTTTTATTCATTTTACATCATTTATCTATCCCTGGTAGCAGCATCCGCATGGCCCCTCGAAAAAAAGCGATGTCAGCTTCGTTGATGTTATTTCTGAGTAGATTTATCTGAAACACAAAAACCAAAAAGATTTGTGTTCAGTATGGTTGTGGCTACTTTGATAACTAGAATTATTAATTTTTATGCAAAAATAACAAAATGGCGGCGGTTGAAACAAAAGCCTCCAAAAAGAAGACTTTTTTGAGTGATGTTTCGGTTAAAAAAAAGTACTTAAAATAAAAAAATTCGAATAATTCTAGTTACAGCAGTAGCCATACATGTGACAAATATGTATTTAAAATTTCGTAAGGATCGGTTCAGTTCCCGAGAAAAAATCAACGAAGCAAAAAAAGTGGTTTTTCGAAAAACGCGTTTAAAGTTTTTTTTTACTGAAAAATCATTTAAAAAATCATACTTACAGCTAATCAGCGATGCCGGCACCATACAGGATGCCTTTGTATTTTTGGAGTGGTCTCTTTACGAAATTCATCAACTAAAAAATCGATTCTTCGAAGTTGATCAAGTGGGATGATTCCTTCAATTTGTTTGGCTCAAAATTCAGTTTTCTAGCAAAGCACTACCTTGCAGTGAAGAGAAAATCCATAATAAAAAACTTTCGAGGATCAAGGATTTGAGTTGTACCTTATTAGAATTCTCATACGGTGGACCAATTATCCTACCACAGGGGCAAGTTTCGTTAGAACATTCTTTCTAAATCAATGATGAAAAGCTAGGGTAAAAAAAATTATGATAGTAAAAGTTATTACAAATTCATTTTATTCTAAGAACACATGATGACAATTATGAAGACTACATTTTCACGTGAAAGCCACATAATCAGGCTATATTTTTAAAACAAGAAATAACCTGCGCGTGGTAAGTAGTTGGGAAACGATTTTTCAAAAAAACTGAAAAAAAATATCATAGTTTTGGAATCGCTGAGAAACGGACCAATTTATATATGATCTTTTTGGTTGGAAACGATCTTGGCTATCTCCTCACTTCGTTTGATCCACGACTTTCGAACCACCCTGTATATGTATCCGAAACCTCTTTAGTGATAGCTATTCCTATCCATCGTCGAGGACCTCTTTCTTCTCTCGCTAAAAGCTCATCGAGCCTAGTGCACCGCACCGAAGGCTTGAGATTTCGCGCTTTGTCGTACATCCCGAAATCTCATTGTCCCTCCTCGTCTCGTTACTTCTAGCCCAGCTCAACCTTCGCGGAATAGTTTGCGGCTCGCGTTTGAATCATTGTTTCTTATCCCAGCCGCAGACCCCTTTTACTCCGCTCTGCTTTCCAACCCTGTTGCCCCCCCCCCTTGCGCTGGGCTCCAACCCTCGATGCTATTCAATTAAGACGAAGGATTATCGCGCTTTCATCGTTTTCCCAGTGGTGCAAACGTTTCCAACGTTTGTGTGGATATATATATATATATATATATATGGTCGGTCTGATATAACTGGGAAAATTGAAAGAGCGAGAGAAAGAGAGAGGGGAAATAGGGAGAGAGAATTAGTGTAGGCGAAGTCTCACGAAAGATGAGTTATTATTGTCGAATCGAATTATTACATTGTCACTACTATTATGATTATGCGATCTTTTGGAAAACTCGTCGGGAAATATCCAGCGACTCGTTTCTCAAAGTTTATCCTACAGGCGCCCTTATCGTGTGGGTATTTATATACATACACTTATAATAATGCATTTAATAATAAATTGAATAGACCGTGTAATAAGAAATTCGAATAAACAATGAGTAATAATAAATGATTATAAATAATAGGAAATTTAAACTGTGTAATAATAAATTAGAATAAATAACAAATTATAGTAGTAGTAGTAATAGTTTATTTCCCAAGTATGCCCTTCCAGGTTTTCATACAGTAACCTCCCCCCCCCTTGCCAGATTAATAACACATAATACATTTAATACCCCGTGCAATAATGAATAATAACTAATTATAATACATTTAATATAGGAGAGATAGGGAGCTAGATGGGATTTCTCGAAGGTTTGTAGCTCGTAAATTCCGAATTTTTTCGTGTAGGACCGCGATTTATATTTGGTTTCGTCAGGCCTAAAACAAAGTCAGCAGCTCACAAAAAATTATTAAAAATTAAGAATTGATTTGAGGTTTGGAAAAAAAATATTTCGCTCGTTGGAAAAACGTAAAACACAACGTAACTTTCCTGTAGCGGCTCGGGTTATCGGTCCTAATCGATAGTTTTATCATTTATGATGAGCTCAGTGACGTGTGTTTTTCCATTCGTAGTTTAATTAATAATTATTTTCATCAATAATGAAATGTTTAACTAGTGGGGTACAATGTGTCGCCGAGATGTGGGGCACAACGTCCCGACTTCCAATGAGGAAACAAAGAAGTGACGACGCTCCGAAGAAGCGCAATGTGTCACGGGCCGCTGTCAACGACGTGCGATTTCTCGGAGGTTTGTAGCTCGCAAATTCAGAAATTTTTTGTTTGGGTTTGTTTGGGTTAGACCGTCATTTATCTGTTATTTATGTTATCTATGTTAGAAAAATATAAGAGTTTCAACCGCCTCATTGTACCCTACGTTTCGCAGTAGTTGATACATTGTACCCCACCCATGGGGTACAATGAGCCAAGCCGCGAATTTTTTTCGATCCCATTACTTTGGTATTTTTAATATATATTTTTTTTTAATATGAGAGCTTTATTGTACGCCCAAAGGTCTATGAAATCGTTTATTACCTTTTTTTCGAATCAAACTACCTTGATTAAAGTAAAAATTCGTTAGAAAAAAGTGATACACTTTACCCTACCTTCTCCTACCATGTAATAATTAATGATAATAAATAATAATACATTGAATATAGCATGTAATAGGGAATAATAATAAATTATGAATTATAATAAATTGAATACACCTTGTAATAATAAATTGCATGAATCAATAAATAAAAATAAATTTACTATACCGCGTAATAATTTTAATTGAGTCATCTAATTTACGCTGCCACGTTTTAATTTCTCTTACTTTTTGCAGCGAGCTGCATTAGTTTTGCTTCGTATAACACGTGTAAAAATGAGCGAAGGATCGCGATGAGGCAAATATAATGCCCGGCCCACACCAGAAGGCAGTTATTTTTCCATTTTAATTCGTAACCATGGTCGCCAGCAAAAAGCGTTAATTACTCCCACACATACATGTAGTTATGTATGTGAGCGATCCATTGCGTGTTAACGATTTTTTTTTATTTTTTATTTATTTTTTTATTGCCGCGCGAAAAGTAGATGTATCGCGCTAAGAAGGTTCGCATCGATTTCACGAACGAGAGAAACGTACGGCCGTTCGCTCCGAGAGAAGAATTTATATTTCTCAGCTTGCGCTGGAGATGAGAACGAAGAAAACTATTCGTGCTCGCGTTCTAGCTCCGTGCCACCGAGGATTGATTTAATTACCGTGGGAAAGAGCCTGGGCGCACAGGCTCCTCTTCACATGTACATATATATACACATATAAATATATATATACGTAGAGAAAGTACATTTTGAGCCCGTTACATTATTGAAATCTTGACTATCAGCACATCTGGCTGTTTTGAGGACGGTCCTTGAATTTTTGTTCAAAACAATGATGATTTTGAGCTACCAGCTACTACGCTTACATTTACCTAAAGGTGACTTTAAAGATCCTGGACTTTACGTAATATGGAGTATGGGGACGATTGGCTACTATGAGGACTGTTCTCAAAATCGACGGTCTTCAAAAACATCTTTAATCGTGTATAGATATATATATATATATGAGCTTTTTCATTTTTTGTACCTTCAGTATCATCAGCCACGGTTTCGCACTGCGAAACACCGTTAGGGTCAAGGGAAGGGAGTAGGGAGGGAGAAAGAGAGAGAGAGAGAGAGAGAGAGAGAGAGAGAGAGAGAGAGAAAGAGAAAGAGAGCAGAGTAGCAAGTGCATGCGGCACTAGTGCTCACTCCCAGAGCTTGAAGAAATAGTGGCTGTAAAGAAAATGGCACGTTTTTTTGCAATCCCCCTACTCTTTTCTCTATCTCTCTTTCGCTCCCTCTTCCTCTTTTCTCTTTCTTTCCCTCTTTCTCTCTCTCTCTCTCTCTCTCTCTCTCTCTCTCTCTGTCTCTCTCTCACTCTCTCCGTCTCCCGCTTTCTTTTTTTCTCTCTCTTTCCCTCTTTCTCTCTCGCTCCCTATATGTTTGTCTATCGCCGTCCATTCATCGCGATCCTCTCTCTCTCTCTCTCTGCCTCTTTCTTTTTCTCACTCTCCGATGTTCTCTCTTTCTCTCCGTCTCCGTTTTTTTCTCTCCCTCTCACCGTCTCTCTCTTTCTCTCGTTCTCTCTCACTTCCTATATGTTCCTCTCTTCGTCCATTCATCTGGACACTCTCTCTCTCTCTCTCTCTCTCTCTCTCTCTCTTTCTCTCTTTCTCTCACCCTCTCCTTTTCTCTCCCTCTCTTTCCTTTTTTCCGGATCCAACCAACACGCGACAGAGAGCACCGACGAAAGCTCGGAAAAGTGCACCGCGGCTTTTTATTTCAAGTTCCTATACACTCGCCTTGTCACTTATTTCTTCATCCAAAACGTTTCTATATCTTTCCTCGCGGGTAAGAATCAAATTACCGTGCGAAATTTCCGCTTAGGGACCACCCGCGTATCGCGGGAGCAATAATACCTACTTGTTCGTGCTTCCTCTCTCTCTCTCTCTCCCCCCCCCTCTCTCTCGTAATTTTCCAGTTACTATTAGACGTTTCTGTGCTTTGTTCATCCAATACTCTTGAAATGAAATTTCAAAGCAGCCCACTTTTTTATCCTAACAAATTTTCGTGCTGCTTCTAAAAAAAAAAAGGTTTTTGTGGTTTACCAATATTGTGCTGTATTTGGGAAGTCGATTATTTTACACGGGCATCAAAGTCACCGAGGCTACGAGACCGATTATATATTTACACACACACACACACACACATGTAAATGCATATATAATTATAATCCCACTACGGAGCTTTTCCATATTTCATCGGATGGGCCTTCGCACGCTTCCATATTTTTCCATTGAAAAATAAAATAAAATAAAAAAAGACAAATATCAGGCTTCCCTTCCAAAATCGCATGACTACGAAAATTACGAGAAAAAAAAAACAATAATGCAATTTTGTGCGAAATATGTTTCGCTAGCCGGCCTTTTTTTTTGTTTCAATTTTCGGGATACCGAAGCTCAGCGTTGAGCATCACAAGCTCACACATTCACAGACACACACACACACACCTGCCCGGGCATAAATACCTATACGAAGGCAGCCGCAATTTCGTTATCACTTTATGTGACCAGTTCCGATATAGTTGCACTCCTATGCACGAAACGCGCGCATGGAATACGATATTTTTTAAACAACTACGTTCGTTTTTCTCTCTCTCTCTCTCTCTCTCTCTCTTTTTTCTTCTTTGCTACAACTTTTTTACGTGTGCAGTGCGGATCCGAATATTGCGCGAGCACGGTCGTCTATCTCCATTGAAACTGTCCGTTGTTTTTCTATTTTGAGTGTGAGTATTGACACATACACACACACGTGTATATATATATGTATGTGTGTGTATGTATGTATGTTCGACTAGTGACAGTATCGATTCACCAGTCGCCGAACTAAAAGAACTAGATAATTGTCGGCGAGTTTTTGAAAGCCGATACTGCGAGAAATGTCGAATTTAAGCGCACAGGTGAAGCAAGTACGTATACGAGACCGAATCGGTGATTGCAGAAATAATAGTGGAACACAAATAATAGTGGTAAAGTGACGGCAACGATAATAATTTTATTTACTTTTTTTTATGTTTAGTATTTTTTTTTATTAGTACTTTTACTGTATTTTAATTTTTTTTCAGTTTTTTAGTACTTTTACGGTTCTTTAATTTTTCAGCATTTTATTTATTATTAGTATTATACATATTACTATTAATATTATTGTCACTGTGAATATTAAGTACACGGATAGAGCGAATACGTATACGAGATCAAATCGGTGATTGGAGAAATAATAGTGGAATAATAATAATAATAATAATAATAATAAAGTGGTGAAACGACAGCACCAATAATAACAATCATATTCGGAATATTGGAAATATTATGATTACGTATGTCGATAGTTTTTTTTTTTTATTTGCACTGAACACTTTATGTACTTTCATAGATTGACTCTGGTCGAATATTCTTGACGGTCTACCGGTAGTACTTAAAAAAAAAAAAAAAAAACAGTGAAGTTCGTCAGCCCGATAAATATATTTTTTGGATTTATAAGGTACGCGTTCGATCGAGCTTCATTCAATAACGTTGAACCGGATGAGAAGCCCATTTGAATAATAAACATTGTCAAAAATAATACACTCGATGTATTTTTACGGGGATGCACGTGTTCATAACTTGCGCTCGATATTTCATTCGCCCGACTGTGTGTAATTCATGTTAAAATCGAAATCCGGGATTATTTACGAGTGCGATCTCGCTGCCAGTACAAAAGATCCAACCGGTCAACCGATTAAATAATAAATTTACGTAGACTGTATTTTTTTTATTTTCACAATTAGGCAGAAAGAAAACTGTCATTGGCATTTTCTTGAAATGATAGAGTATTCAAAATTGTACATTTTTTCGCATGGATTGTCATTCATTTTTAAGAATTAATGGGTCTGCATAAGTTTGGCAACCGAAAAACCGGTCGAATTTCAATATTTTTTTCTGATGACAGTATTATGATGACGAGGTCAGCATCTTATACACAATCAATAGATAGTCTTGCTAAGTCTGTGTTTTTTTTTTTCATTCAAAAATATCGATAAACAATAAAATTATTATTTAACCAAAGTGCCCTAGTTGCTGCATGGCCAATCGGCGTGGGTGGTTCTGGCAGCTAGACTTATCTGACATGAAAAATAAATGAAATGTACTTTTAGTATAATATAATTATCAAACTTTCGTATGAACGGATGCTTTTTGAATTTCTGAAAATTACGAAAATGACAAGCTGTAGGAAATAAAGTTCGATTTTCGACCAAAAAAAAACAACTTTGATCATTTGATATTAAAAAATGGATAAAATATGAAAAAAATCATCCCGTCATACGATAAAAAATGTTATCAACTAAGCTCTGTCCCAATTTGAAGTGAATCGGATTTCTAGTTTTTAAGATACGACTTACTTCGTTTCATAAAACAGTTTCGAGAAAAAGGCAAAGAAAAAAAAGGGTATATTGTAGCGGGGCGGTTCGCCGTAGCGCAGTGAGCGATCTGACCCTTAAAGGGGGAGATCCCTTCATAACGTAAAGAAGGGGACTATGTAGGGATTACTTTATGACTCTGGAATCGCACATTAATCGGTAGGTCATTTAGTCACAACATTTTTGAGTCTTGAAACTTTGTACGCGTTTTTTTGAAAACCACTTTTTGTGAACCTCGTACAAGATAACTCAAAAATTATTCTATTGAACATTTTGAAATTTTGCACACATTTAAATAACATAATTAGAATCTATGTAAACCTTAAGTAATTCCTTAAAAATAATAAAAAAACAACGTTTCATCAATAAATACTATAGTAAAAACTTCATGGAAAGTAAAACATTTTTTCAAATTTGTACCATTTCTTGAATGTTCACTTTTATTTGATGTTTTTAGGTTCACATACAGCATATAAGTCTTAGAAATCCAAAACTTCTAAGCTCCGATATTTCAGATCAACGCACCAGCTGTTATATTGTACGCCGTGGAGAGGCTCAGGCAGCAACCGTCTCTGAAGCAAGTGTCGTAAAATCGCCGTTTTCAAATATGAAAAAAAAAAATGGCAAATTGAAAGACGTAGTAATATGTAAATAAAATTTTAATTATGTAGAATAAATAGTTCCGCCATAAAAAAATCTTGAAAATTTGTTCATCTCGCTGCCAAAAGGGATCGCCTTCGCCCTTTAAAAAAAAAAAACGCAACTCGGTCAATTATCGGAATTTTCACAAAATCATCGTTGCAAATTAAAGTTAAGACCCTACCCTATAAAAGTGTGCAGTAAAAAAAAATCGTATTTTTGAAATTTCAAGCTTATGCAGATCCCTTAACGAGAAGTGATAATCTCCGCGCGCGCAGAATCGACAACGAGCGTGCATTTTTTTCTTCTTTTTTTGTTATTATTGTTCCTGTTATTTGACCGAGATATAAAAATGAGGACAAAAAAGAGTCATCGAGACGGATAAATAAATTGGTCTGCTCCAGATCGCAAGATCCAGTGTTCCATTGGTGCGTTGGGGGGTGCGGGTGGCGCCGGAAAACTTTTACGAGCTTTATCTCGACATACGGTTCTGTACAGAGAGAGAGAGAGAAAGAGAGAGAGAGAGAGAGAGAGAGAGAAAGAGAAAAAAGTCTGCGGTGAGAATGTTGCACCTAGCGCGGTGTGGGAAATTGGAGGATCCCATGAGTTGCTACTATTTTTCGAAGTCCCCACCTCCCATCCTCAGCCCTACCGCCTCAACGACCGCTTAATAGCTCGGCAAAGGCATGAAAAATTCATTCGAAAGTTCAAACTAACCAGCGAGGATCGTATCGAACCCTGAACGATCGAGCTGATCGTGTTTCGTTCAGCTATTAAACCACGGGATTAGGAGAGCCAGAGGAACCGAGAACAATTACTTAAATCAGTTAGAGGAGAAAAGAAAACCCATTTCGTGGCCGGTGAACAAGGGTAATGAAAAAAACGAGTATCGGTGTTTTTTTTTCGTTTTTTTTTTAAATGGTTACTTTTATCGACAAAATCGACATCAGTGGACGAGCTCAAGCCTTCGACGAATTTCTGCTTTGTGCAGTCCCGGCCAATACTCGGATGGGTGACTCTAGCGAATGACTCCAGCGAGTTCAAACCCGTACTGAAGGCGTATCACGTGTTCACCTGCCGCCCTTCCAAGTCCCGCGTCCCAATTGTTGCCAGATCGAACGCTACGTTGCCAGTTACTCATTACTTAATTTACACACCACGTATAACATTTTCTATCCTATAACCAGCCGATTGTTTTCATCAGTTTATTCATTTATTGAAAATGAATTATTTTAAAAAGTATTCGGTTATATAGAAGTCTTCTGTTGTACTAAAAGTACATATTTAATTCTTTATTTTCGACCAACCTATTTGCCAGAACCACCCACACCGATTGGTTATGCAGCCACGGTGGCACTTTCTTTAAATAATAATAACTTCATGGTTTTACATTATTTTTTAATAAAAAATATGCTCAACCTTGGCAAGACTATGAATTAATTTTGTATAAAAATCCCAACCTCATCATCCCAATACACTCATTAGAATAAAATATTAAAGTCGACTTGTTTATCGGGCTCTGTAGCTAATGGCTGTTTTTTTATTGAGGCTTTTTCTCAAACGTACCCACACGATGGAAAACAAATTTAAAAAATTGGCATTGCCTCGAGAAATCCCGAATTTACAGAAAACAGACCCGATTAAAAATAGTATTAAAAATAAAATAAAATAAAAGTCGCAAAACTTTTATTGTTTCTTTTCACTTCTTTCAGCTTCGGAGTAACATCCGAACGAGGATCACCCTCTTAAAATAAGGAAGCTCGTATACTCGTGCGAATATTTCGAGTATGTCATCAACGGAACGTAAGCCCGAGGCGAGCAGCTCAACTGATCGTGAGTCGACGAAACACGAGGATTCGGACAAGAACGAAAAGAGAGGAATCCTCGAGACGATAAAACATTATTACAAGAGGCTACGGAACTTTCGGATTTATTTCCACGATATGTTGGACGAGATCGCGGCTGATGTTTGCATGAAAATAATGTCATTGTATATCGACTTTGAACAGATAGAAAATATCGATAACGCCATGATCGAATACCAATAACATTTCAATTTGCTCCGATCAATATTTGTCTTATTTGAATGTTTAAGAAATATTTAGGCTATTCCAGAAATATTTCGGATATTCTAGACATATTTTGGGCATTCTAGAAAATCTGTGCAATATTATAGAAATATTTAGAATATTTTTTTAATCTCTAGAATTTTTTCGAAATATTTCGAGTATTCCAGAAATACCTAGGGTATTCTGGAAATACCTAGGATCTTTTAGAAATGTTTTAAGATATCGAAAAGCATACCTAGAATATTGTAGAAATATTCTGCGTCATTTGGGAGAATATCTAGAATATTTTAGAAATATTTAGGATATTTTACAATTATCTAGATCGTTTTGGAAATACTTAGGGTATTCTAGAAATATTAGAATATTCAAAAAATATGTAGAATATACCAGAAATATTTCGGATATTCTAGAAATTTTTAAAGCATTCTAGAAAATCTCTACAATATTCTTGAAATATTTAGGGTAGTCTAGAAAATCGCTACAATATTGAGGGCATTCTAGAAAATCTCTACAATATTCTCGAAATATTTAGGGCATTCTAGAAAATGTCTATAATATTCTCGAAATATTTAGAATATTTTTTAAATCTCTAGAATTTTTTCCGTAATATTTAGGGTATTCCAGAAATACCTAGGCTATCCCAGAAATACTTAGGTTATTCTCGAAATACCTAGAATATTCTAGTGATATATAGTATACCCTACAAATATTTAGGATATTCTAGAAATATCCAGAATATTCTAGAAATATCCAGAATATTCTAGAAATATCCAGAATATTCTAGAAATATTCAGGGCATTCTAGAAATATTCAGGACATTCTAGATACATCTAGAATACTCTAGAAATACTTGGCACATTTTAGAAAATCTCTAGAAAATTCTAGAAATATTTAGGATATTTTTTTGAAACTTAAAAAAAAATCGAAATTTTACGGTATTCCAGATATACCTAGGATACTCTGGTGATATCTAGTATATTTTCCACAAATATTTAGGATATTCTAGAAATATAAACGTTATTTCTTGTGATAACGAGACGACGGAATTTTCTCCACAATATAATTTATTTGTAGCGCGGATTTTTTTTGCTCGATCGACGTTGTTTTTTTTCTGTGCTCTGCTCCATTCTCGAATTTCTGTGTTAAATGTGCGGATTTGATTCGAGCTCACTGATACCGGAAGTGTAGGGCTCTTGGCCAAATGCCTAGGCGAGTAGATCTCTCTCTCTCTCTCTCTCTCACTCTCTCTCTCTCCCTCTCTCTCTCTCTCTCTCTGTCTCTCTCTCTCTCTCTCTCTCTCTCTCTCTCTCTCTCTCTCTCTCTCTCTCTCTCTCTCTCTCTCTCTTCTCTCTTTCTCTCTTTCTCTCTCGCTCTCTCGCTTTCTCTACGAAAATGCATACGTGTGTGTGTGTATTCGTGTGTCAGCCGATAAGCGAGTGTGCAAATATAAATCGCCTCGATCTCTGGCATGGCCTGGCGTAAGAGAGACAGACAGCGTCAACCGTAGATTTCCTATATAGCTTTGTGTTTATCGGATCACATTATCATGGGGATAATGCGGTCCCTGGCGTGATTGCTGATGCCGCATCGTCGCGCCCGTCCATTGCTCCAACGGCCGTGCGAGCTATTTTCCAACCGGTGTGTACGGTCTCGCGTATACGTGCGAAGAGGGTAGGTATGCTCTATCACACCGCAATCCCTCGTATGACCATAACGCCGCTTTTTAATATTGGAAATCATTGGGAGAATAAAAAATGTCCCTATTAAAAAGTGGCGTATTATTACTGGGAAGTTATGAACTGGGACATTATTCAAGCTGCATGAATTTTAAGCGATCGTTCTGTAAGTTAATATCTATGTATGTATTTTCCCATTATTATTAAGGGGAATGCATAAGCTTGAAATTTTGCAAAATTTTTTTTTTGTTTATTTTGAATTTTTTATTTTGAAGTGTGAATTTTTCAGCCTGTCATTCCAATACTCTCATCAGAAAAGAATATTGGAAATGGACCGGATTTTTTGGGTTTATTTGGGTTTATGTCCTCGCTTACACAGTTAATCACTAAAACACTGCTCAAAATTCATGACGGAGAAAAATCGTCGCTCTCGACAATAATAATAATAATAATATACATAAGTATAATAACATTTTCCACCAGAGTTCTTTCGTTCATCCTTTGTATATAAAAAATATAGAGCACATCATTAAGTCCTGTCTACACCCAGACAATTATATATATATATATATATATATATATGTATATATATATATATATATATATATGCAGGGTGTCCCAGGACGGAATGTCATCCCTGAAATGGGGGGTTGGGGGTAAAATTCTGAGTCGATTGATATAAGCATGTATGGTTCCCAGATCAACCCCTGAATTACTATTAATTTTTAAAGACGGGCCAATCAAGCGCGCCCGATGAGCGGGCTTACATCGGTGAGCGATACGCGCGTGTAGTGATGCCTGGCGAAGCGGTGCTCCTACCGTGCTCCGCCAGGCACCACTACACGCGCGTATCGCTCACCAACGTAAGCCCGCTCATCGGGCGCGCCTGATTGGCCCGTCTTTAAAAATTAATAGTAATTCAGGGGTTGATCTGCGAACCATACATGCTTATATCAATCGACTTAGAATTTCACCCCCAATCTTCCATTTCAGGGATGACATTCCGTTCTGGGACACCCAGTATATATATATATACGGAGAAAACGTGGCTTATCAAAGTCGAGTCTGGAGCCACGCTGTGTGTTGTACGTATAAAAGAGTGAAAGGCCCGCCATTAAGCATCTCAAAAGTCACTGCGAGGTTCTATGGCCTTTTATTAATTTTTCTTTGTGACTGCGAAATGGTGCGACCGGCATACTTTTGTCGCGAGCTAACGTTACCTTTTATCGAAAGAAACGAATCTCAACACAAAAATCTTTATATATATGTGTCGATTTTTTACATAGCTTTATTATTCCACATTAAATATATATATATATATATATATATATATATACATTTAATGTGGAATAATAAAATGGGAAAGAAGTGGCTCGAAAATTCGGCCGAATATTATGAGATCTCCAGATTGAGTGGACGGATCGAAAAATGAGCCAAACAAAATCGATAGGAAAAATCACATTACATTGGTAAAATGTCATTAGATTTTCGATTCGTCGCCGCGTTTTCGCGTAATGTCGATTCTAAGTTAAAAAGTCGTCTGCTAAAGTCCATCTTGGTGTATAAAGAGTCGCGGCGTGTTGTTGTCCGTAACAGTGGTTTTTTTTATTTTTTATTACTTAGCGTCGAGACACTGCCGCGTCTTTTGATTATTAGTAAATTGAATACTAACTAATAGTAAATTAAATAATAAATACGCTACAGAACAGTTTGAATAATAAAACTTTCAGTTCCCTTTACGCCCGAGTAAACATTTTCGAGCCGCGTTCAACCCGCAAAATAAAGGCTCCCTTCCCCGACCGGAGATCGGCGATAATGGATTATCGAGTATGTAAATGAGGGTACAATGTTTGAAGTACCAATACGTTAGTCACTCAAAAGAGGTCAATGCAGAGCGCAAGTGAACCTGCGAAACCCCAGGTGGGCCTACTTCGAGCGCTCCCGCAGAACCTACTGGCCCCTCTTTCGGCCTACAGTAGGCGCACTGTAGACCCTCAGGACACTCCATTCAGCCTACTGTATCGTACTGTAGACCCTCCGGATCCTCCATTCAGCGAAAACGTATTGATTTCGTCGTCGAACGGGTTACCGATCAGGCCACAATGGAGTGTCGATGGAGGAGATATCGAATATGAGCTGAAAGCAGGTCAAGCAGAGATCGAAAGTAGGTCAAGGAGGCCTGTGTTCTGCACGTTTCACTGAAACTGGGGGTCGAAAGAAGGTTTGGAAGGACTAACAGTGATTACACTGGACCAAATGGAGGCCTCTTCATAGCACTGAACACGACAAATGGGGTTTGGTAGGTTCAATGAAGGCTGCTGGCTTGAGCATTACAAAAGAAATGGGACCTGCGAATGTTCAGAGGAGGCTATACATTTTGACTCGGACGTCTTCAAAAACCACTTGGATAACTTCCTCGCCCAAAGATCTCAGGCATTCTATGAAAGAGGGATAATGAAGCTCGTGGAGAAATGGCAGAAAGTCATTGAACAGAATCAAACATAGTTGATTATGGCTTGTTTTGGTAAATATTCTGCGTTCGAAATTTACTCGATTTTTGCTACGGAATTCTGCATAGACCCAATGGAAACAAATATTTGTCATAAAAAATAGTGATAAATAATATAACGTGATAGTAATAATTGATAATAATAAATAACAGTAATTAGTAGTAACGATTAAATCAATAGAATATAAATTCCCTAAGAACGAAAAAAAAAATCATCACGCATACTGTTTGGTTTTTATCAAGAGGAAAAATAAAAAAAAAGTAAAATGGCACCGAAGAAGAGGGGCACGTGGGTAGGAAGAAAGACAAAAGCCAGGGGCGTAAGACACCCCGTAAAGCAACTCGTCAACGACACGAAAACGCTCTCATTCAGTTCCATTGATGAAACTAAATTTTAATCCCGCGAATATTTCGGAATATCTACCTTTCCACATGGTCCTCGCGGCACAGGAAAATTGAAGCCCTCGGTCTCGCGCCGTGTAAGACGTAGATTGTGAGTTCATAATGTATATCCGCGATAAAACGTCGCCTGCTCGAGGGAGATATTGCGTCGGGATAGGGGCGGTGGAGCAAGACTGGCAGAGCGAGGGTGGGGGGGGGGGGGGGGGGGGGTTGTAGAGGAGGGTACGAATCTCTCGCAGGATACTCTTGTACACACACGTTCCTTAATTATGATCACGCGGGAAATTCTCCAACGGCATACCTTCGAAAATGCTGGTCGGGGATGGGGGTGCTATATGGGGTAGGAGTAATAGCAGCGGGTGCACGTACCGAATGTTTTGTTGCTTTAATGTACCGAAGAACACGAACGTAGTCCTGTACGAGAAGGAGCAGAGAGAGGGGAGAGAGAGAGAGAGAGGGGCGAGAGAGAGAAGGGGGGGGGGGGGGAGAGAGAGAGAGAGAGAGAGAGAGAGAGATCCTTGCGACCTTATCATCGTCTCGACTCTCAACTCGTTTGTCTACACGTGCCCCTCGCGGTGAACGTACTTCGTCTCGCCCCCCTGGGGATAAATTCGCCCACGAGCGTATATTTCCCACGTGGGATCATGATAATTGCGTGCTCGAAAATTAATTGATGAAACTTGCCGCTTTGTTAATATTGTTGAAACTATACGTGAACTTATATTAACGAGTTACACCTAGCTTGTGGTTCGAAAAAAGATAATTTTTTGTGCATTTTTTCTGGACAAACGTGTGCGGGTTTTTTTTTTTTGGCTTCACATTGGAGAATATGGTCTTGAGTACCGATTATAATTTTTGTATTGATTTTTTTTTATATTAATGTCCTACATACAATGGCTTGGGCAAAGGAAACAAATCGTTCGAAATAAAAAAAATCATCATTCAGTTTTTGCATGAAATTCTTCAGTGCTTGGAAAAAGAATTTAATGAAATAGTGATTAAAAAAAAAATGATCGTAATCCAAAGTGAAAGTATCGATTTTTGGTGAAAAATAAACACGCTCTATTTTCGTAGATAATAAACAATATGAAGGGGTATAAAATGCTTTCGTTCGAGAATTGCTTTTTGATATGTACAAGAAGCTTGTAAAATTTGAAGTTGATCGGTGCAGTGATTTTTTACATATCGTGGTCATCGATTTTGAGGAAGTCTTTTCAAGAAAAACGGATTTAAAGCTTTACCTCGAGTTTATACGTAGATAAAATGTAATTTAAAAAACGCCCAATAACTTCTTCGATTTTTTTCCACTCGAAATTTTCAGAGAATATTTTTGATGCTATATCTTGAGAATCCATCGAAAATGAAAAATCGACCTAAATGAAAATCCATTCATTGAAAATAAAAAATCGACCTTATTAAATCGAGCTATTTTATAAAATAGCTACTTATTAAATCGAGCTTTTTTTTGGTCGTCTACATGTATATCTGACCTTAAGAGTAATGTTGCGTCTACAAGGGCTCACCATTTTTTGAGTTGCATTGCCATCGGCAATGCCAAAAATGACGCAACCACGTTTGACACTCTCGTAAAAAGATCCCGAATTTTTTGAGGCTTGTGCGCCCCGAACATTTTTTGCCCACGGCTTGTTTCGTTAGACGATGATTGGAGAGGATAAATTCTCTCTCTCTCTCTCTCTCTCTCTCTCTCTCTCTCTCTCTCCCAGGACCTCAGAGGCCTCTCAGGACGATAGTGAAGATTACAATTCGTACGGAAGGATTAAGAAGCTGTAAATGAAGGGAATAGTGGGCGCAGGGCACGCAGAGAGGGGACGGAGGTGGGGAGGGGGGGGGATTACCATATCGGCACGGCCTAAAACGTCGGCCGAGCTTTTCCCCTAGCCTAGAGACTTTTCTCACTATCTTTTGCCACTTCTTTCGCACGACCTTTCGTCGTTCGGAATATTCAAATCGCTGTCGTCCTTTTTTTTTTTCTTACTCGTGCCATACTCGCTGCCACGGATTATCCCCAGTTATTATTCTTCAATTTGGATTAAGCCGCGACTCTCATGATTTTCGGAAAAATCGCCGCAAAATGGGGAGAAAAAAAAAAATCGTCGTTTTGAAATTGCGACCCCCCCCCCCCCCCCCGCCTTTTACTTCCCCCATCCGCTTTGCCGATCCGATCAAATTGAACAGAATATCGCGAAAAATTTGAATTTTTCTATTAGCCTTGTTGCCCTCTTATTTAGAAGACAGAGAAAGAACAGTCACTTGAATCAATGAAATTGTTGATTCACGGTTGAACAACGAAATATTGAAATTAATAAAATATTTAATTACTATGAGTATTCTTTACTTCGATGCCATTTTAATTTTTTAAATAATCGAATTTTTATTTGGAGTTGGTTCAATGGAATTTCAATTCTTGAAATAAACGAATTTTCGATTGCAGTTGGTTCGGAAGAATTTTCATTCTCGAGACAATCGACTCTTCCATTTTTTTTCTATACATAATTCTTTGGCATACCCCAATTGGGCATTTAGTCAGCTCAATTAATCATTTTTTTCCCAACTAATGAGAAAATTAATTCAGCGTAAAAATAAAAAAAATCTCATAAATGTTCAAACAAATGAAACAACGAATTGATTATTTAATTTGAAAAGAGAACAACACTTGCACTCATATATTTTTTTTTCAGCGGAAATTTCTAAATTGGTACTCAACGGAAAATTTACCAAACAATCGCAGGACGTGTCGAAATTCATGCCGTTTGATACGCCCGAATTAAAAGGGGAAAAAATAGAAAAAAAAGAGAAAGAAAAAAAAGCAGAAAAGAAAGAAATCCATTTCCGTTCCTAGGAGATCGGAAGCCTTTTGTCATGGGAATTAAAGCTTCGAATCTCGGCCAGGCGTTTTCGAGCGATTCATTTCCGATCACGGGCTTGGATCGAGTCTGACTCTGATCTAAATTTATATATATATATATATATATATATATATATAATATATATATATATATATATATATAGTTATTTTCCTCGTCTTTAGGAAACAGCATTCAATCGCAGTCAAGTCCGTTGATTAATCAATAAAAAAAAGAGGTACACGAAAAAAATTCGCAGATAGAAATAATCGCATGAAGGACAAGACATAGCCCGGAGGGATTCACGCGACAGGGGAGGAGGAATCTCTTTGGAAATTGTTTCTTTTTCGTCCCACTGGCCCCGCAACCCCGAGAATTTCTTCATCCCTTGGAGATTCGCACATTTGCGAACATTCTTTCTCTCTTCCTCTCTCTCCCTCTCTTTCTCTCTCTCTCTCTTTCTCTCTTTGGCACTCTCTCTCTCTCTCTCTCTCTCTCTCTCTCTCTCTCTCTCTCTCTCTCTCTCTCTCTCTCTCTCTCTCTCTCTTCATCCCAACGATTTCCTTCGCAAGCTGTCCTTGCCGACTTTAAGGCAACATCAAACAGGACCTCTCGTCCTTTTTGCACGAACACTTTTCAGCCCCACAAAAAATACTATTAAGTAAAAAAAAATACATATACATATATATATATATACCAACTTTACGCTACAGAAATACGAGTGTCGTCGGGTTACCTTCACGAAACGAAAAAAAAAACGTGGGTAAAATAAAAGAAAAGGCGAGAGAGACCACGTTCGTGGTTGGCAAAAGTGTCGAATACGTCCCAATTATTTCGACACGACCCTCTTCTCGGCAACGTATCGCATTTATGGCGACGCTGAGAGGGCTGGTTACGACAAGAAAAAAAAACCGACCGCAAAAAAAATATCGGCCCCGGGTGACAGACGTCCCGGAGTCGATCGATTGTAACATTTTTCGCTCAGTGTGTGTGTGTTTTTTTTCTTTCTTTGTTTTATCGTCTTTGGCAAATACGCATAAATCGACAAGTCGATGATTCGACACCTGCAAAACTTCGGCTGGGGAGCTATGAAAAGCGATTGCTTTAAAAAAAAAAAAATTCGTATAAGTAAATATATATCACATCATGATACATATTTGATATATATCATTTTTGTGATATATATCATCATATATATCACGAAAATTCGCTGGGCTTGCAACGTTGCCACGATCTCCGCACTCGCTGGACTACAGTAGTATGCGCATATCCGTATACGCAGAGTATCTACGTATGAGTTGCCGGAATGGATAGTCTGATACAAAAGTGAGGGTTAGGTGATGGAGGGAACGTTTTTATTTTTGGAACTCTAAATATTATATTATACGTTTTCATGATTACTTTATAAGTTTTTGCATCCTGATAAGATGTACAGTCTACATAATAAGGATATTTCGCAATATTTCAAAGCTTTCATCTATTGAGCGGAGAATAAACTTTTCACCGTGACTGTGGCGAGACTACTACCTTAAGGCCATGTCTCACACGTCCAGTCGGTAAAAATCCTACTGCCAAGTTTTCTCCCAGACGGATCATATTTTGGGTAAAAGAAGAGAAAGCGGTTGTTCGTCGTTCAACAGAGCGGAACGTGTTTCTTTTCTTTTTTTCCAAAAATCAACCGTTTCAGAAATCATTGGGAATCTGCAAATCAGCTATCTCTGTCACTCGCACTAATCGCTTGGTGCCAGGTCTGGACTATACGGCGGGTGCGATAGAACCTCCCATCGAAGCTCTCGGAGCTTCTGGCGCATCGTTAAAGATGTGTGCGGCCTGGCGTTGTCTTGATGGAAGACAACAACCTTCCTATTGGCCAATTCTGACCGCTTCTGGTCGATCACCTGCTTCAATCTGGTCAGTTGTTGACAGTAGAGGTCCGAATTGAGTGTTTGGCCCGATGGGAGCAGCTCATAGTGGATGATTTCCTTCCAATCCCACCAAACACACAGAAAAACCTTCTTGGCCGTTAATCCGGGCTTGGCGATCGTTTGGGCCGGCTCACCGCGATTGGACCACGATCTTTTTCGGCTATTGTTCTCGTATGTGACCCATTTTTCATCGCCAGTCACCAGCCGCTTCAAAAATGGGTCGATTTCGTTACGCTTCAGCAAAGAATCTCAGGCATCAATTCGGTCCAAAAGGTCCTTTTGTGCCAATTCGTGTGGCACCCATACATCGAGCTTCTTCTTGAGATCAGCCTTATGAAAATTGTTCCAAACGGTTTTCTGGCTAATCTTCAGTTCCTGGGCAATGAAATAAGTGCTCACATGCCGGTCCGACTCGACGATTTCCATGATTTTATCGACATTTTCGACGATTGGCCTACCAGAGCGTGCCTCATCTTCGACGTCCATATTACCAGAACGGAATCGTTGGAAACACCGCTTTGCTGTTGCATTCGATACTGTATTGGCTCCATAAACAGCACAAATTTTTTTTACCGCCTGCTCCGCCTTTTCACCTTCGTCGTAGTGGTACTGAAGAGTGTATCGAATTTTCTCTTTTTTTACCTGCATTTTGGAACGCTGTAACACACAACTGGCTTCACCAAACACAAAACTGTCAAAGAACTTTTTTTGAAGCGTACTGTCACCTTTAAATCTCCGTATAGTATGATCCGATGCGATGTATACATCGTGAGATATGGCTGACTAAAGACATCTAGCGGAAAGCGCTCAGAACTTTTTACTTCACCCAATATATAAGAATAGCTATAGAAGTACGTAGGATTTTTTTGATATATTGTTTTTTGTCAAACGACGCATTTCTAAAACAGAAAGTATAAAATGCCATGAGAAAATCGTCAGAAAATTGTTTATAAAAAAGGAACTATGCATTATAATTTAAAAAATCCTACGTAGTGACTCAGAAAATGGAATTCTAAATATAAAGTTAAAATTTCAAGTGAATCGGTTGAAATTTGTTTGAGTTATGAGTCCGGCCAACTTGAAAAATGTATTTTTGAGATAAACGCGTTAAAATCTAGTAGAAAGTCACGACATGAATCAAGAAGGGTTGCGCTAGAATTAAAAAACCGAGTACTTAGAGATTTTTCACACAGCTAATCTTTTGGAATATAATTTTATAGGTACTAAGGTACATTTTTGACAAAAAAAAAATCGATTTTTGGAAATCCCTAGAGTGGTCTAAGGCGTTAAAGCAATGAAACTTCTATCTCGATTTTCGTCGTCAAATATTGATACTCACGGAAATATATCGAGTGGTCATTTTTAGTGACCACCCTGTATATGTATGTGTACGTGTGTGTGTGTGTGTGTATTGCGCTCCGATTTGTTTTTTCGAGTAACTCGATTATTTAACAATTAACGGGCTTTCGTAGTTTTGGAATGCTTTTTGCTCCGCGTGTCCGCGTATTGTTGTTGTATATACAGTGTGTGTGTAGCTATCGTCTCGGTCGCGGTATGCGTATTGTTCTGCGGTTGTATGCTCGTTTTATTGGATATGTGAAACGAAATGGGTCGATGAAATACACAAACAGGTGTGTACGTATGGTATATAATCGGAATACATGAGCGCTCTCTCTCTCTCTCTCTTCCTCTCTTGTTCTCTCTCCCTCTTTCTCTCTATCTCACTCTTCCTCTCTCTTTCTCTCTCTGTCTTTCTTTCTCTCTATCTCTCTCTTCCTCTCTCTTTCTCGCTCTCCCGCTCCCCCCCCCCCCCCCCTCACTCTCGCTCTCTCTCGCTCTTTCTTTCTCTCTCTCTCTCTCTCTCTCTCTCTCTCTCTCTCTCTCTCTCTCTCTCTCTCTCTCTCTCTCTCTCTCTCTCTCTCTCTCTCTTGCGACTTAGCTGGTACATAAGGTGCATAGAATGTTCTCGGTTTTTGCGAAGTGGCATTCTCATCTGCGTGATTGCTGCTATACGCGATGTAGCCTACAACAAGTCGCGGCATGCACTCGCGCTAGGAATCCCCGTCGAGTATGCTCTCGAAGGCCGGGAAATTGGAATTCGAGAAGAACTCAATTACATTAGCAAGAGCACTAATACAAGTTATTGCATGCCTCAAATTCCGCATAAAAAGAGATATAGAGAGTCGAGGAGAGAGAAACTTACTCGAAAAGCAGCTTGGCTGTTATTCCGGTGGTCGAAGTTTCATTAACACTTTGGTAACATTCCGTGCCAATGGAACTTCACACCTCATTGAGAAAAATTAATTTCTTTTTCCATCGTTGTTGCTTCATAGATGAACGACGAGAGCTTTAATTGAAAAAAGTGTCCACCGGATGGATCAGACTGTTGCGACGTTTTTTTTTCCCCTACATATATATTTTTTGTCTCACGTGTATATATAAATATATATACGTGAGAAAAAAATTCACACGAGTTCCCTGATCGATCCCAATGGAATATAGACACATACGGATATATATATATAGGAGATGAGCGAATTTTGTTTGCTCTTGCTCTCTCTTTTTCTCTCTGCATCTTTTTCTCTATCTCTTTCGCTCTGGCTCAATCAATGTATTGAAGCATTATTCACGAACGCTTTGCTCACCTTCTCAAATTATGTTTTTTTGTTCTATCGAAACAAACGGCTCGTATGGAATATACAGTAGTTTTCCGTTGCTGAAATGAAAAAGCTATCATACAAATCCTGTATTCTTTTGTAGGCGATTTTATGCGATTTGTTTGGGTTTGTGGAGGGAAAAGGGGGGTAAAATATTTTTTTGAAAGAGTTAGAAAGAGGATTGGTGATCGTTTTTTTTAATGGACAGAAAGAGAGAGAGATGCAGACGGCCGATATATTTTTTTGGACGAGCTAAAGAGGCGATGGGAGATATGCTTTTAATAGACAGAGAAAGAGAAAGTGTGAGGAGAGAGGGAGAAAGAGGGAGAGAGAGAGAGAGAGAGAGATATTTTTAAAAAATGTCAGACAAAGGGAGAGAAGCAAGAGGAAACGAGAGGAAAAACTCTTTCTTCGGAGAAAGAGTTTTTTTTTAAGAAAAGTTAGACAAAGAGGGAGAGATGAATTTTTTTTGTCAAAGCAAGACGAAGAGAGAGGGATTTTTTTTGGAAAAAGAGTGTTTTTTTTTATGACAACGTTAGAGAAAGAGGTAGAGAAGCATATTTTTTAGAGAGCGACATTTTTTTTAATAAGGAGAGAAATGCTTATTGAGAGAGAGAGAGAGAGAGGGTAGAGAAAGAACAAGATATTTTTGGGAGAGAAGGAAAGATGGATCTAGAGATAAATGTTTTTTTTAGAGAGCGGGAATAAGAGATCCAGAGAGCGAGAGAAAAGTTAGAGAAAAAGGGAGAGATGCGAATTTTTTGTCAGAGAAAGAGGAAGAAAGAGGGATTTTTTTGGAAAAAGAGTTTTCTTTTCATGACAACGTTAGAGAGGGAGATTTTTTTAACAGCGAGAGATATGCATTTTAAGAGAGAGATAGAGAGGAGGAAGAGAAAGAACAAGATATTTTTGGAAAAGAGAGGAAAAGAGCGATTTACAGATAAATGTCTTTTTTTTAGAGAGAAGGAATGAGAGATCCAGAGAGCGGGTTTTTATTTTTCAAGAGAGAGAAAGTACGAGGGAGGACGAGTACGTATAGTTACATGAACATTTGGCAGACTCTGGTGCTAAAATTTAATTACGGGTCTCGTAATCCGATCGCGATTCTTCGTCAAGTCCCGGAGTTCAACGAGAACGCGTTTCGCTCGTTTTAGACTAGAGCAAGAGGCAAAACGGATTTTCATACTGTGTCAGTCTGTGCGTCTGACCATTTTTTTCGCCCCCTCTCTCTCTCTCTCTCTTTTTTTTTCTCTCTCTCCCTTGTTCTTCAACATATCCCCGAAACCTCGATTTTTCACCCTAAACGTTTTATTTCCGAAGCTCCGTGCCAACCGTTCCAAAATTCGAAATTTCTCCTACTCTCCTCGTCTTTTCGTCCTCGAGCGTTTTTTCCCCACGTTCAATATCCCCGATACACTCGGTTGTACATTTTTCTCCTTTTTCCCTTTACATAGAAAGAATTCCGGAATTTGCGGTGAAAACCTCGTGGCCTCAATTACGCGACCATTAAAGCGTGCGCCTCCCTCGCGATTGGATTATTTTTTTTTTTCTTTTTTTTTTCCTCCCCCCTTCCACCTCCGAGGTTTTGCACGTAGCGTCGATTGTGCCTTGAATTGGGGGAGGAAGGAGCTACGGGCCGGATGGGGCGGTCGATTTTACCACGCGGCAATCGTTCTTCGGGTGCGCGCGTGTAAATTTTAGCGAGGAGGCAATTAACGCGACGCATAGGTAGACAAGAGTGTGGGGCTGTACAAGTTTATTATGAAAAGTCACAGGGGTGTGAGAAACTTTCGGCGAGATACAATATTTGCATTGCTTTAATGCATTCATAATGCGCTTCATACACAGGCAAACAAAATTAATTTAAATAGGATCTATCTAAATCAAATAAGTTTTTTTCCTTGACTCACAGCCTACTACGACCCTATTTGTTTCAAATACACTTTTTAAGGCCTTAGGCCACTCTAGAGGCCAAAAAAGGGCCTATTTTGTGATTTTTTTTCCAGCGAAACTATAAAATAAATCGGAATTACAAAATAGGGGTTTTATTATACACGTAATTGACTATACAAAATTATTTTGTCACAGCGATACATGTCAAAGTGGCGACTGTGCAGCATTTTTCCGATGATGCCTTTATTTCTGGAAGGTCAACGGCCGGATCAACAGCTCCTATAATTTTTGAGTTATGATGAGATACTAAAGTTTTTTCGATCATATATAAGAATAGCTATAGAAGTACGTAGGATTTTTTTGATATATTGTTTTTTGTTGAAATGGCGCGTTTCTAAAACAAAAAGTATAAAATGCCATGAGAAAATCGTCAGAAAATTGTTTATAAAAAAGGAACTATGCAATATAATGAAAAAAAGCCCACGTAGTGCCTCAGAAAATGTAATTCTAAATATACAGTTAAAATTTCAAGTGAATCGGTTAAAATTTGTTTGAGTTATGAGTCTAGCCGACTTGAAAAATGTAGTTCTGAGATGAACGCGTTAAAAGCTAGTAGAAAGTCACGACATGAATCAAGAAGGGTTGGGCTAGAATTAAAAAACCGCGTACTTAGAGATTTTTCCCATCCATAATCTTTTGGAATATATTTTTATAGGTACTAAGGTACATTTTTAACAAAAAAAAATCGATTTTTGGAAAATCTTAGAGTGACCTAAGGCCTAAATCGTTCAAGCTATTCTTTTTAAATATATTAAAATTAAATAAATAAAGATAAAACACGATATATCGCATGAATACGAGAAAGGAATATAGGTTCATGACATAAAAGTGCGGTGAAAAAAGGTAAATTATTTTTCGTTTTTTTTTCACTAACAAGGCTGTTATTTGGGAAAAAAAATAAAGGTAGCGTCGTGCCTTTTTATTAATTAACAGGCGCGACGATTTATTTATAGAAAGACTAACCCTTTTCCTCAACTGCAGAATTTTACAACAGTCTTCTGATGAAAACAAAGCCATGAGATTTTTGAGAGACTGAATCGTGTGTCATTTTTCCGTCTGTCTCTTTTGTCTTATACTACCAGATGAAACCAAATCACAGATTTTTCAGGAATAAATAAAATATTTAGTTATTAGACGATATTAAATAGATCTTAATTTGAATAAATAAATATATTTAAAATAAATAATTTCAATAATGAAACGCAATAGGAAAAATACGATTTCACGAAAAATCTAGTTAATTCAAAAAAAAAAATCTAATAGACGCATCTAATTAATATCAAAAGAATTTTTCTGTCAGTGTCGGTTGGGGCGAAGATTCAAATAACAAACTCACAGGTAAAACGCGCCTGGATATCTACGTTACTTTTTTCCTTTGTTATTTTAGACCAGAGTCTGTGTATTCATTAATAAAAATAAAATAGGAATTAAATACGTATCTGATTAATTATGACAAAGTCAGGATTCTACACACAATAAATACACAATCTAGCCAAGTTAAAAACAAGAAATCGCTACACTCGCATTGAAGAGAAATGGCGAGTGATTGGGTTCAAACCCACCGATCAGGTCTTCGGATATTCCGTTGAACAAAATTATAACCATCGATCGTTGGCGTTCCGACGAGGTTTTCGTTGTGTTTTTTTTTTATGAATACGTTTTTTTTACCGATAAATCGAAGATTTTCTCGGTCGGGTTCATTCGCGTGTACGTGAATGCTCGAGTGCGTGCGTTGTGCGATGTATAACGTTCCCTTTGAAAAGCTGCGAAGCTCGAAGCGCTGGGCCATAGCTGGCTTGAAAAACGTAATTGAGATTGGAGGGTACGGAGGCTCTCTCTCTCTTTTTTCTGTTCCTCTCCTTCTCTCTCTCTCTCTCTCTCTCTCTCTCTTTCTCTCTCTCTCTCTCTCTCTCTCTCTCTCTCTCTCTCTCTCTCTCTCTCTCTCTCTCTCTCTCTCTCTCTCTCTCTCTCTCTCTCTCTCTCTCTCTCTCTCCAATGCTTTCCGCCAATTTTCTAGGAGAATATCCAAAGCTAGAGCGAGAGGGGCGGGAAGGAAAGGGGGCGAGACTTCAAACTTCTCTTTCCTCAATGGCTGCTCAATAACAATCGCGCATTTTCTAAAAAAAAATTCTCACCCCCAAGGTAGTAGTCTCGCTACAGTCACGTTGAAAAGTTTATTCACCGCTCAATCGATGAAACCCGGCTAGAAATTTTGATCAGGCAGCCTGAACACTGATCAGGCCGCTATCATGCTGCAGTCTGGAATGTCGTAATGAGGCACGCCTGATCGGTGCCGGATGCCGACCGGATCAGTCAAACCGTAGTACGGGAGTAAGAAGGCTTCCTTACTGCAGCCTGATCAGGGTGCTTTTTTACTCCCATAAATCAGACAATACGGCTATGGCCCTACTAGGGCTTGACCTAATAATTGGGGCCTAATAAGGCCCTATTGGGTAACGAGCGCATATTTTCCTCTATTTTCCGTCAAAAAATGTTGAGCAGGCCGTGAGAAAAGTAATTGATAATGCCAACGATTGGGAGGGAACCGGGCGGTTCGGAATAAAAACACTTCAATATAAAACATAAATGAAACATTATTCATAATGATCTCTATACTATCTTTAATTAATCTGATTATAACCTTTTTTTGTAACTTTCCATAATAAAAATTATATTGACAAATACATTCTAGGCCTTGTATAAATATATTGTAGAGTGTGAATGTGTACGAGCATGTATGTGTACTGGCTACGTAAGGAAGTATTATGAGGACCTGATCAGGCAACATTATAATGACCTGATCAGGCAGCATTATGAACGCCTGGTCAGGCAACCGGATAACGGCCTGATCAGGCAGTCAGATAAGGCCTATATGTGATAGAACGTTACACTATCTATCAGGATGCTATCGGGTTCCCTTATAAGTACCCAACCAGGGTAGTCAGGCAACCTGAAAGTGTCACGAATTGGACCCGATTGAAATTTCTACGTGGGAAGCTTCGAAATATTGCGAAATATCCTTATAATGTAGGTTCTACATCTTATCGGGATGTAAAAACTTAATAAAGTAATGATGAATACGCCTAATATAATGTTTACCTAACCCTCACTTTTGTATCAGACTATCCATTCCGGCTACGCACACACTACTGTAATCTAGTTTTAGTCTGCTCCAGTCTCTTCGTGGCGCTAGGGTCGCTAGACATTGCTTTATTTAAATCGCTATATCTCTGAAACTAGACGGTCAAAATTCATGATTTTTTTTATCCACTTCGTCATATGTTTTTCTGTAATCGAGATTTTTTTTTAAATCTGTAGAAAAGTTTCGAAGTTATTGCGCGAAATGTGAAATTTTCCACTACTCCCCATAAGAACACGTGTAAAACCATGAAATCTTTGATTGCCAATATCTCGAAAACGGAACGGTGAATCCTTTTGAAATTTTGCAGGTAATCATTTAATAGTGTCCTAAATGACACCTCACATTTAAAAAAAAATCTATAAAAAAACGCCTTGGCGAGGCTACTACCGTAAATTATTTCTCGCCTTCACCCCCTCGCTCGCTCCTTTCGTACCAACATTTCGCGTATCGTGCAGAAATCTTTGTTTATCCAATCCACCCTCTGGGGGGGATGTCTCTTTTCTTTCGGATCCTCGAATAATCGTACGACGAAGTCCGCAAAGACGTGAGATCCAAGACACGACGAGTGACTTCTTGTGTTCACGTTTCATCTCGTCTCGTCATGGTTCTTTTTTTCCTCTTGTTCTTACCTCCTTTTTTATTTGATTTCTCTTTTTTTGTTGTTGTTGTAAAGCCGTAACAGAACGAGCAGAGGTATCAATGCCGCGCTGTACACGATAACTGTGCGAGAGAAAAAAAAAGTTACACCCTCTTCGCTTTTTTTTTGGCTTTTATACGTAATGCCGGAAACGTCACGTACGTCTTCGAGGATGCGGGAGTGCTAAGCCCGATCTCGATTCTCACTCGGTTCTCCTCTCTTTACGAGCTATATATTTTGTCCGCACTTTTCGCTACAACAACGACACGAAGCCCCGACGAAAAACGGCGAAAAAAAAACAGACGAAAATTCAAATATATGAGGACATGTAATCATAGCAGTTTTTAGTTTTAAGGCTTTCACGGCTCTTTATGTTATTACAGAAGTATTTATAAAACTCAAAGTTTTGGTAAAAATCAAAGTTTTCTTTTCGAACAGCTGTCATTCGGACAACATTTTTTTTTTAATTCACCGATGCTACACTTTAGCAATTACCTTTCTTTATAAACATTTTTTTGGACGTTACCCGACAGAGCATGAAATTCCGTAGACGGCAAGAATTTTCAAAAGACGGTCCTATTAGACGACTCTTATCTACGCCATAAATAATGTTTGTTCATTTTTTTTTTTTATGTATTCTTAAAACTATAATGTATTTGTGAAAAATAAAAATTATTCTATAATATATATTTAATAGTCGCGTCAAAATATTTCACAAAAACGTATACCAATTTTTCCAAGCACCAAGGTGGTGTAACGCCTAAATTTATATTTTATTTTATTCTATTTTATATTTTATTTTACTCATATGATAAGTTTCACATATTTATGTGAAACTTATTCTATACGTCTGTTTATATCTATGATTTCTATATACACTACCGGCGAAAAGTTTCCGGACAAAAAGTTTAAAAAATTCTGGAACGTTTTTTTATGTCATTTCGCCGATAGTTGACATAAATGAATTTAATAAACGGCATTGTGAAGGGGAGGTATTCACCTTCAATCCTTTTTTTTTTAAATGTTTACTATATTTTTTACGACTAGTACCCTTTTTCGAAAACGACCATTTTTCGCCTTTTTTTGTTCCTTTTCTGGTGGACCCCGTTTACAGACAACATTTTTTTATGCATTTCGACTTCGATCGAAATCATAAAGGGGGAAGCTCGAGCTTCAATTTTGTTTTTTTAAAGCTTCGTACGATTTTTTTTTCTAAGGATATTTTGATTTTTTCGAACAAAGGGACAATTTGTAAAATAACATGTAACGCGAAAACGACAAGGATTCAAGGAAAACCTCATGATAGTACAAAGTTGAATTGATTTTCGTTGAGTTCGCGAAAATTTTTTCAGATTCTTTTTCAAAATTTCTTTTTTCACCTGTTTTCGGTAAAAAATCAGATTATTCAGTTACGGTAACTCGAGAAAAAAGTGTCGAAAAAAAATAAGAAATAATTATATTGCGTTGAAAATAGAAAAATAAATTTTTTTCTTCTCTTGAAATTTTACCATAAACCCCTTAGTTCTCAAATTACGGTAATTATAATAAATCATCTGATTTTTTACCGAAAATAGGTGAAAAAAAAATTTCGAAAAAAAAATTGAAAAAATTCTCCTGCAGTCAACGAAAACCGATTGAACTTTTTACTATCTTGAGGCTTTCCTTGAATCCTTGCCGTTTTCGCGTTACACGTTATTTTTCAAATCGTCTCTTTTTTCAAAAAAATCAAAATATCTTTAGAAAAAAAAATCTTACGAAGATTAAAAAAAAAAACAAAATTGAAGCTTGAGCTTCCCTCTCTATGATTCCGGTCAAAGAAATGCATAAAAAATTTTTGTCTGTAAACGGTGTCCACCAGAAAAGGAACAAAAAAAGGCAAAAATTGTCGTTTTCGAAAAAGGGTACTTGTCGTAAAAAAATAGTAATAATCTTTCAAAAAGAAACGCAATGAAAGTGAATTCCTCCCCTTCAAAATGCCGTTTATTAAATTCATTTATGTCGACTATCGGCGAAATGGCATAATAAATCATTCCGGAACTTTTTTGAATTTTTGTCCGGAAACTTTTCGCCGGTAGCGTATATACAGTCTGTGAAACTTAAACGTCACTCACACCACGGATAAAGCATTATCTCTAAAATAATTAAATATCTGATTGTATTATTGTTAACGAACGTCCACCGAACCCAACAATTCAATGCCTGAAAGGTATTTTCGCAACGTAATTCCGGGCCAAATGTATATACTATACAGCTGAATAATCGATCGTACGCTTTCCTACACCAATATTTGCATGGCTCGTGGTATAAACTCATTAATTAGAACTCGAGACGAAATCTTTCATTGACCTGAAAAATAATGAACAGACGAATTCTCTACATTATCGAGCTCTAACAGCGAGGTTTACCATAGACGCTGAATAATTTTGCTGCGCGTTGAGGCTACATGGATGTTCATGCAGTATACAGGCTCCAATTATCGGACGTGATTAGAGCATGTAAATATACCCGCTAAGACCATCTAAAAATGAGAACTAATTTGGGTGGTTGGATCAGATAAAAAGGAATTTTTTACTTGAGGCTGTTACCAGAAAAAACAAACCCAAACAAACTGGTTTTTGTATCCAAGGTAATTTTTATGATTAAGGAATAAATAAATTAATAAATAAATAATTTAGTGCGCATTAAAGAATTGCACTAAGGAAAAAAAAATTAATAAAATAAATAAAACAATTGCATTAAGGGATAAAGTAATTGAATAAATTAGTGTGAATAAGGTTGAAATTTCAAAAATACCTTTTTTCATTGTCTAGATTTATTGTTTTGGATCTTAACTTTAATTTGCGACAAAGATTTTGGAAAAATTTAAAAAATTCAGCGAGTTGCATTTTTCTCGAAATTATGTTCAATGAAACGGTGCAAGTCGCATCTCAAAATCTATTCTTCCGATTTGCTTCGAATTCGGACAGAGCATAGTTGATAACATTTTCTATCGTATGACCGAGTTATTTTTTTCATATGTTTATCCATTTGTCAATAACAAATAATTGAAGTTTTCTTTATCGAAATTCAAATTATTTTTCACAGCTTGGAAATTTCGTAATTTCAAAAATGTCAATAAAGTATTCGATCATACGAAAGTTTGATCATCATACTAAAAGTAGATTTTTTTATTTTTCATTTAAGATGATCCGAGTTGCCGAAAGCACCTACGCCATTTGGTCATGCAGTAGCGGTGGTATGTTTTTTTTTAAATAATAATAACTTCATTGTTTATAATTATTGTTCCGCAAAAATAAAACTCAAACTCGTCAAGAATACGTATTAATTGTGTGTCAAATTTCGACCTCGTCAATGCAATATTCTCATCAGAAAAAAATGATTAAAAATTAACGTGTTTTTTTTTTGGGCCGCAAGCCATGTGCAGCCCAGTCAAAAATAGATGTAGAATTCTTCTCGTCCTTTTCTTTTATTTCTAATATTTCTCCGTAACCGTTTGGGCTTTTTATGCTCCCTCTACTTTAATGTTTTTCCCACACTCGTCCCTGTACCATTTCTAGTTCTTGAGGTTCTCTCCCCCTCCCCCTCTCTCTCTCTCTCTCTCTCTGTTCATATTTCAGTTTGCGTAAGCGAGATGTATGTATCCATCCAACGGGATCAATAATGCCGGAGATTACCGGGACATTTGATTCCGTTCCGGAATCTACACATCGACGTCTCCCTCTTCCTCTCACTGCTCCCCCTCCCCCGCTCTCACTCTCTCTCTCTCTCTCTCCATCTCTTTTCTCTCCGCATGATCGCACGCTCGATCTAATTTACAACAAGATATGGACGTTCCCATGCTTGTTTATGGTTTATACTTGTACCGGTATTTCTAGGTATGCTAATAGTCCAACGCTAATGTAACGCATATGCAAACGTTAAACATAGGCACCTGCTGGACTTTCCAGGATTCTGAGAGGACGATACTCGATCCTTCACATATACCGGAGGCCCATGATCCCCGCCTGCTGCATTCGTGACCATATCCCGCAAGATTGATCTGCAATTATGATACATGAGCAGATCCTATACATACATTCATATATATATATATATATATATATATATGCTAATAGTACCTACTGTGTGCTACGTCGTGGTATGCGGATCCGGATATCGTTCAAGCGAAAAAGCATTTTATATGCAAAGTCGTGAATCTCTTGTTCTCGACACTTTATGTCCATATATATGTGGGTATATCTATATATGTAGGGTCAGGAATTGGAGGGAGAATGAGTAGATCGGTATTAATCGAAAAAAGAACGAATTAAAGAATTTATTGAATGAACAAATTTAAGACATAACAACATGTCTTAAGGGGGCATCTCTCTCTGAAGCCCAATTTGAAGGGTCAGAATGATGAATTTTTTTTTCTCGTAACACATTGGTTGGAATAAATTTATGTTTTCCCAGCATGTTGTACACATTTTTCTGGTTACAATGTAATATTTTCGGAAGAAAATATTTCAAAGTGTTCGTGGTGCTGCAGTTGGCGTGGCAGTCCTCCAGCGGCGAGGCCCGAAACGCCGGGATCTCTATCAGGCTCAAATATAATCTGAAACGAAAACAAAAAATGTTTTCTTCAAATATATCCAACTGTCTGTGGGTTCACGACCCACTTTTCGAAATTTGTTCTCTAAAGAGCTCCTGGTCAAAATTTTCGAGCCGCGTTCATCCCAAAAATGAAGGCCTTCTTCCCCGAGCAGAGGCAATAGCGGATTATCGGGTATCTAAACGAGGGTACAATGTTTGGAATATCAATACGTTAGGGCCTCCAATGAACCTCCCGAATGCCAGAAAATGCACATTGTCGCTCAAAGGAGGCCAATCCAGAGCGCGACTGAATCTTGCGAAACGCCAGGTGGGCCTACTTCGAGCACTCCAGCAGAACCTACTGACCCCCTTCGGCCTACTGTAGGCGCACTGTAGACCCTCTGGACCCTCCATTCATCCTACTGTAGGCGCACTGTAGATCCTCTGGACCCTCCATTCATCCTACTGTAGCCGCACTGTAGACCCTCCGGACCTTCCATTCACCGAAAACGTATTTATTTCGTCATGGAGCGGGTTACCGATCAAGCCACAATGGCATCTTCATGGAGGAGATATCGAATTTGGACTCAAAGCAGGTTAGGTGGAGTCGAGGCAACGGACTTGAGATCGAAAGCCGATTAAGGAAGCCTGTGTTCTGCACGTTTCACTGAAACTAGAGGTCGAAAGAAGGTTTGGGAGGACAAACAGAGGCTACACTGGATCAAACGAAGGCTTCTCAATGGCACTGAATTCGATCAATGGGTTTGGTAGGATCAACGGAGGCTGGCGACTTGTGCATTACAAAAAAAATGGATCCTGCGAGTGTTCAGAGGAGGCTATAATTTCCGACCCAGGCAGGCTTCGTCGGAATTGTGATCTTCATAGCTGTAACGATTATGCTCCGTGTGTCTCGCTCACTTATTTGCCATCTCTGTTCGCTCGTTCGGTTTCACCATGAATTTCCGTCGGAGTTGGATTTGTGTGGTGCATCGGCGAATCCCTATCCCACACACACACACACACACACACACACGCACACACATAACAATTACTTTCATACTACTATTTAATTGATTACCAACCCTTCACCTTGGTCAATCAGCCTACTGTGCCTGAGAGTTTTGACACTCTACCTTCTTTCTTTATTCCTTATTTATTTTCTCTCTTTGTTTATCTCCTCTCGGAATCAAATCCTAAGGTCCACGCGTACGAAGTCGCGGGCAAAAGCTAGTCTATCTATAACAAAATGAACGCGTCTTCGATCCGTCTCACGTCAACGATCTTAACGACTTCTACTTGGTCTCTCGATCTTGAGCCGTGACCTAACCGAGTACACAATATTTCTCGTTCTTTTTTGTCGTATATCCGGCCGAGGATCTCTCTGTCACGGGGCTGCACCAGAAATGCATTCTTCTCCCCGGGATCTATTTCCTTCCGGATCCGATAGCGAGACTCGCGCGTAAACTTGACACGGGAATTTACATGGACCTGACGTTTATAGGGGATGGGGGCTCGTCCTAATGTGTACAAACTCGTCCAACGTGAAAATATACCTGAAGCAGTCGGTTTGTATTACGTAACTATTTATGTCACTGCGAATTTGAAGGAGAGAATAGGGGTTGTGAAGCATTATCGCGAGGGAACGAAATTCTTCGTTGGTGCCCCCCCCCCCCCCCCCCTCCGCCCATATCCCTCCTGGCCGAGTATGTTGCCATCCAAGGCTCATACATATAGAGTAGGAAGTACTCATCGAGAAAGAGAGAGAACGAGGGAGAGAGGGAGAGAGAGAGAGAGAGAGAGAGAGAGAGAGAGGGAGAGGGAGAGGGAGAGAGAGAGAGGAGAGAGAGAGAGAGAGAGAAAGGGAGAGGGAGAAAGAGAGATAGAGAAGAACGAGGTTGGAAGGGTTGACGTGGAGTCGTTGCAATTAACACGAACGTTTAATTAAGCATCCTTGCCTGAGTTCCTCGTAGACGCTGTTATTCTCACATACCTGGCCGCGCTCTCGTGATATATCGCTACTACTAACAATTATTCGTGCATGCAAGAGAGCCCTCTCTCCAGTCTCTCTCTCTTTCTCTCCCTCTCTCTCTCTCTCTCTCTCTCTCTCTCTCTATCGCTCTCATCTCACTCTCTCTCCTCTCTCTCTCTTTCTCTCCAACCTATTCACGACCCATGCCATCTCACTCGGCCTTCCTCGTGGCCCTTTTGTTGCAAGCGCGCCACCAGCTTAGCCCGAAAGTCTATCCTCGAGGGCGTTTGAATTAATAGCGGTCGGCCAAATTTCATTCGTTGTGCACCGTATGAGCTTACCTAAATTCTTATTTACGCTTGCGCGTAGGAAGAAGAAGAAGAAGGGGCGCGTGCTTAGGTAAATTCTGCATATACATATATATGTATATCCACTTGCTTTCGCCCGCGTGGAATTTGGCCTAGAGAAACTTCATTACCAGTTGCACCCCTAGTTAGGGGTTATTTTTTAAATCATAAAATATTCGTTTTGTTATTTGTTTTGAAGAATATTTATGCCATGTTTCGAGTTGATACACGCACGGAATACAATTTTTCATACAAACTGTCACATCCTATTTTACATCTGGATCCGGACTGCGGAGGGTAGAAAACTGGACTGCCAAAAAAATTTTTTAAACTTTAATAAACTCATTCTGTGTGCGATCCTAAAGACCTCAATGTTAAATTTAAACCGAGCTAAAGTTGAAAAAATAACAATGCGGAAGAAACAATCGACTTTCAGGAAGATGTTTCCTTGCAAATGTACAAATCTGCACTCACTGAAGAATTTTAGGGTAAACATGTTTCAGAAAAGTATGCAAATTGCAAAAAAACTGGTTCTTAACCTGGCAACTATGTTTAGCTCGACGTACATATGTGAAGCATCTTTCTCAAAAATGAATTTTTTTGAAAAATAAATATTGTTGAAGGTTATAACGGATGCCCATCTTGAAGACACTCTCCGCATATGTTGTTCCTCGCGAGAACCAAATTATTAAAAAAAACTGGCTCAAGATCGGATGTGTAATTTCTCACATTAAGAACCTATGTGAAGTATATTATTTTGTAAGAGAAAAATAAAAATAGAAACCAATAATATGTGTTTTTATAAGCCACATTCTTTTTGAGAAACAATAATAACCTGCTTGCTGTAATTGATATTTGCATTTTTTTCTCTGGACCTCAATAAAAAATGTAAAAAGTATCCGGACCCAATTTTTTGACCGCTGCAAATGCAGACCAATATTTGATTGCTGCAAATGCAGAGGAGGCTTCACCGTATACGGAGTCTAACTCATATTTTATTTCCTGACTCTTTTTTCCTTTTAAATGAAGAAACTTGATCACTATGCGATAGGGGAAAGTGGGGCACAGTAATCACATTTTACGTTTTCCCGGCGAACGAAACATTTTTTTTCAAGCCTCAAATCAATTTTTAATTTTTAATAATCCTTTGTGAGATGCTATCGAATTTTTTTAGGCTTGACGAAACCTAATATAAATCGCGGTCCAACACATAAATTTTCGGAATTTACGAGCTACAAACCTTCGAGAAACCGCATGTGGCACACTGTGCCCCACTCTCCCCTACTCGGTTTTCTCTATTGTTGACAAACAACGTCAGCTGGCAACTTTGGAAGAGGGCAATAAATAAAGTAATGATTAGAATGACGTGAAATTTGTATCGTTTACATATATCAAGGCCATCTATCGGGTGGCGAAAGAATTTTTTTTCTACTATCACTTTTTGTTGTCAAAGCCAGAAACTTTTCAAATGATCCTCGTATGTTCCAATAATTTTTTTCACTTAAAATATTGCAAAAAGTGGTGACTTAATTCATTTTTATTTCAAGTCAGTACGTTTTTAAAATTTGAAACTGAAAAGAAAGACAATGGAGAAATAAATTCATATGAAATAAAATCTTTTTTTTCGATACAAGAGAAAATCGTGCAAATTAGAAGCATGCACGTTGCTGACTCATTATTTCGTTGCCACAGCTGAACTCATTGTTTTTTTTAAATTTTTATAGATTCCTCTATGAGGGAGCCAACATTTACAAAATATTTCTATAATAATCGTGTAGCGCTAAAGAATACTAAAAAAAAATATTATCGTAAATTCGCCAGCTAGCTGCACGCCCTTTTTTCTGGGTTTGGCAAACGGTAGAATAGAAATTGTGAGATAGATGGAAAGGGCAACTTATCATCTTTTATTTATCGTACGTTAGGGTGCAAAAATTAATCATCCCCCGGGAATGATTAATCCTCGTATACGCGTACAGTTGCGTTTTTATCGGTATACTTTATTTCCGACGATAAATCAGTGCGCGAGAAGTAAAAATTCAATAGTATCCGCGATACGCATGAAGACGTGTTATGCTTGGCTTATTGCTTCACCGGATTATATTGATACCCTCATCCTGCCCCGCTTATCTTAATGCTTCTCTTTCTCTCTCTCTCTCTCTCTTCTTCTGCATACGGGCCTGTCATTTTAGCTGATTGTGAGAGCTAGCGCAAAGGGTGGAAAATCCAAAATGTACAGGTTTTTCTACTCGCGATGGGACGTTACTTCGGTCTCGTTGAAATTTGTCACCCAACTGACTTGCTATGTCAATTGGGTGACCTCCCTTCGTAATTTGCTCCTATTTTCCGAAGAGTGACCACAGTCTCTCGTCGGAAAATAGGAAAAGAGCAAATTGCAAAGGGAGGATTTTGGGGGACGACGGACGACTTTGTCCTTTTTTTTACTTCGTAGTTGATGGTCACCCTCCAACTGGATATTGTACGTGTAGTATAAAAAATGTTGGATTTCAGATGGGTTCGAGCAAATTCTGATGTTTGAAATTTAAAAAATAATTACTCGTGGGAAAAACAGAGTAATCGGCAGACTCAGTTCACGGGAGGCTGGCATAATTTTTCGATATTTTTTCATGTGTCGTTAATTTTTTTGTTTGTTTGTTATTTTATTTAATAATCTGTGTGCATTTGGTAGAATTTTTAAAATTTTGTACATTTATTCTGTTAATGATATTTTCGACACTTCATAATTTCATTCTCATATTTTGATAATACAAAATTATATTTTAATTTTTTATTAGGTATAAAAGTTAACTTGTACTTTACAAATCGTCAACCCTAACTAATAAAGTGCATAAAATTTTTTTATAAACAAATTTTTTATTTCATTGTAAAATTATAAAATTGAATCTACTTAATCTCTAATAAGATTCATTTTTGTTGTAAATATAATGCAATTTTATAACTTGACAAACAAAATGACCATTCGTTGATAAAAAAATCAATTGCAATTTATGAGTTAAATTTCGTAAAATACAAAATATAATTTTGTATTATCAAAATATAAAATTTTAGTTATCAATCGTCGAAAATATCATTAACAAAATATATAAAATTGTAAGAGAAAGTTTGAGCAGAACCTTATAAAATAAATTTTGTAATTTTCATTTTAACTTTATTAGTGCGATTTTATTTTTAAACGATAAAATTTAATCGATAAATCATAAAATTACAAGAACATAAAATTGCTCAATCTTTCTATAATCTGATTTTTATTCTTCCTTGACTTTACTCTTGTAATTTTATAGTCCCCATTTTTATATTTTTATAAAAATCCATTTATAACTTATGAATCACAAAACATAACTAATAAAATGCAATTATATTTGTTGTAATCAAATTTTTATTTTTATTGTAAAATTCTAAAATTAAATCTTTTTAGATTAATTTCATTTTAGTTAAACAATAAAATTAAAGCAATAAATCATAAAATTATAAACACAGAAAACAGCTTAATTTTTTTTTAACATATTTTGTATACTTGCTTGACTTTCCTCTTGTAATTTTACAATTTCATCATATTTACAATTGAAACATTTCATTTTCGCAATTAAAAATGATGACAAGCGAGCCAAAAAAATTCGTTCGCTTTTTGGAAACATTTTTATCGCAAAATTTGCTTTTTGAAAATTCTTTTTCGATGAAAATTCCCCATATTCGAAATTGTGCTCGGCATTTTCAATACTCATCTTCACGACGGTCCTTGCTGGTTCAGAACGAGAAAACAAATGTTCAACCCCATCCGAGGTTTCACTTTGAAATTTTCACAATTCATCTTTACCTTGCTCACGTCTCATTGTGATAAAAATACAATTGCCGGACCGGTTCTCCGTCAAGAATCTTGTTGCTTCGAGTGGAACGCGTTATGGGTGCACATGTGTCATCACTTGTCTCGAGGTACCCCGCACACGCTCTCTCACTTTGGCAAAACAATATGTAAGTTTGCATAAGACCTCGCGCCCTCTCTTAGGATCCGAGATGCAGAAGGGCGAGCTGTTGCTACTGTAGCCACGCCACACGTACTCTCTTATTTACGAGCCGTAGATTTATCTCATGGGCGTAAGGCAGGAGATGAGAATGGCGAGGACGTGAGAATTTATACGGGGCTGGGAATGCGATCCCTTTACTACTTTTCCCTATGTCGTTTCAACATTTTTTCCACGTGTTCCTCGTCGAAACAAGAGAGGATCAGGTATGTCACTTTACGTTCTTAAGGGGTCTGGTTAAGCTTGAAATTTAAACAATACCATATTTTTTATTGGATTCTTTTATAGCTGAAGGTGTTAGCGTTAATGTGCAAAAAGATTTTGTATACTAAATTAAAAAAAATTGATCCTGTTTTTACTTTTGTGAAGGGTTAGATCGCCCGCTGAACCCTTTTTCTTTTGCTTTTTTCTCGAAACTATTTTATAAAATGGTGTAAGTCGTATCTCAAAATCTAGAAGTCCGATTCATTTTAAATTCGCATAGAGCATAGTTTATAACATTTTCTGTGGTATGATCGGATCATTTTCTCACATGTTTGTCCATTTGTTAATAACAAATTATTGAAATTTTTTTGGTCGAAAACTAACTTTTTTCTATAGCTTGGCAGTATCGTAATTTTGAAAATTTCAAAAAATTATTCGTCCATACGAAGGATTGACTATTATACTGAAGATAAATTTTTTCCATTATCCATTCCAAATGAGTCTATTTGCCAGAAGCATCCACGCCGACTGGCCATGCAGCAACGACGCTACTTAGTATGAATAATAATAACTTCATTGTTTATCAATATTTGTAAATAAAAAAAATATTAAAACTTGGCAAGACTACATATTAATTGTGTGTAAAATTCCGATCTCGTCATGACAATACTCTCGTCGGAAAAAAAACATTGAAAAGAAAACTTATTTTGTTCGTTGAAAATTGAACTTTTTTTCTTCAGCTTGCCATCAATTCTTTTACCAATATTTTTCAATAGAAAAAAAGCTCAATCTTGGCAAGACTATGTATTAATTGTGTGTAAAATTCCGACCTCGGCATCTCGATACTCCCATCAGAAAAAAAATTGAAAATCAACCTTATTTTTGGGCGCAGGATTATGCAGATCCGTTAGAAACACGTTGTCTGCAAATTCGAAGATTTCTATACATTTTTTTCTATACATTGAAAAAAAAACCTTTTTAATTTATAGAAAAACCCTTTTCTATAAATTTAAAAAAAAACCTTTTCTAAATAGGCAAAAAAATGTTTCTCTCGATCTATCCACGAACAAACACGGCACCGCTATCGCGGCAACGGTGACTTCAGTCCAGTCACTTTCGATTTTCCGATCAAATCGATTGGCCAAGTTTCTAACCAATGCAAAAGTAGAAAATAATCTATTTCCGTACTGAAGCAATGTTGGCGGTCGCGCGCGCGCAACACGATCCATATACAGTCCGAATCAACCGCGTGTACGATCTCAATATCCATTGTAGGATAAACGGGAATGATGAAGCGAATAAATGTGAAAACGAGGATTAATCGGACGCCTGTTACCGGGCGCATACTACGCGTGCCGCGAGTTAAATGGAATAATAAACCGGAGCCGAAGGCCTCGTTGCAATATACCTTTCGAAGTGCTCAGGAAGCATGATGTACCGATAGTTTAGCGGTGTGCAAACAATTGAGTAAATTTGCGCGAGCGTGGCAGGTCTATTAGCTGGGAACTTTGATCGGAGAGCGTTAGTCGAGAACCAACGGCGTACATCAATATTCAATTCGATAACATTAATACGAATACGAATATACATATATATATATATATTTTTTTTTTACAGGGAATTATTTCATTTATGAAGTGAAAATTTTATGTTCACAATTTTACAACCGCATTTTTTTAATTATAAAATTTTAGAAACTGTGGAAAGAAAAATTGCATATGTGTGTACAAAATTTCGAAGTAAAACAACACGTAAATGCGATTTTTTTTCGACAATTTGAGAAACCTTATAAGGATGCGGCTGTAAAAGTATAATCATAAAATTGTCCAATTAAAATACGAAACTATAAAAATACCCGACGGTTCTTCGAGTTAAGGGCTTACATACACCTGGGTAGGTCAAAAAGATCGATTTTTCACAAAGGTGCTCATTCGAAAGTACTATCCTTTGAGTGTCTAGCCTGAAAATTTTATAAGGAAATTCGCAGTAATGACGAAGTTATAGCGTTTGGTAACTGACCGGGTGAGCAACGACTAACGGCTGGGGCTCAGGTAGACGCGGTCTTTGTCATCTGTTTGACTATGAGATTGACTATGAATGAGGTTGACACAGCAAAAAAAAACTAATGGAAGCGTCAACATCTAAGAAAGATCCGTCATATGGCCCAGGAATCGACGATTTCATGTAAGTTTAAAATGAACCAGTTATTTTAGTGTAAAGTGTACTCAGAACTTTAAACGCGTTTTACTCGAAACGGCGTTTTCAAAATCGGTATCAGAAATATCTCCGCAACTACTGGACCGATCGGGATCAAGTTTTGCACAGTTATGCTTCACACAATAATTTAGTACTTATCGAGCCGTTTTTTCGATACCTGGCATAGTTTTTTTTCATCATAAGTACTGGACAATTTTGAGGCAAAAAATCGCCTGTTTTATTCCAGTGACTGCCATGACCCGAAGAAATTAAATTTTTAAATTCAGGCTCGATAAGTACTAGTTTTATCTATCTACTTTAAGAAACAATTTTTTTTTAGATAAAAAATGACAGAGCCACGTCTGGTACCGCAAAAGCTGTCAACAAAGACACGTCCCAGGAAAAAGATTGTAACTTTTTTTACCGTTTGAAATTTTTTAACCAAATTTTCACACAATGTAGATAAAATGTCATACTTTAAAATGTATATCATGGTTGTTCAATAAAATTCAGTTTTATACACAAAAAAAATTCTTAAACATAACTTTACTTTTAGCCGTCTCAGGTGAATATAAGCCCTTAAGCAGCGTTGTGCATGGCTGACACTCGGAGCGGTGATCGCTAAGCCTTGCACCAGCTCGCACATCGATCAGTCAGTAGTAGGCCAATACTCTGAGACTATGGTGTAGCTACTTAAGTAAAACGTCTGTGCACCAGAGAATCAGAAGAATATGGGGACAACGGAAGTTAGGTTATATTAGCGAAGTGCGGGTAGGCAGTGATAGAGAAGGGTTCAATTGCCAAGGGTAATACGTAAAAACCCGTAAGTGTATACGTTGAAATTCAGGAAATAAAATGAAAATAGAAAAATCATAAAATTCGCAAATTATTATAAATTTATTATACTATAAATTATAAATATTAAAAATTAATAAATATTAATAAATTACAAATTACAAATATTATTGTTAATTATAAAATAAAAAAATTGAATAATAAAAATTTGTATATCATTATAAATATTCCTACATATATATAGGAAAATTTATAATAATATGCGATAACATAAAATAAAAAAAAATAATAAATTATAAAACAAAAAAAATATAGTAATATCATGAAATTTGTATATTATTATGAATATTCCTATATATATATATGTATATATATATGTATCTAGGAAAATTTATAATCATATGCGATAATATAAAATACAAAAATTATAAAATTCGCATATTATTATAATAACATAATATAATAATAATAATATATCGCATATATATATATACACATATTAGTGCTTCACGGTCGCCACCACGAGAGAATAATCTCCGGGAGATTTTTCTCGATACATGCAATCGTATCACGGGTCTTCCGCTCGTATTGGAAAGCCTTCCTGCGTGACACACAATAAGGGATGAGACGATGCACGATGGGACCTGCCGTTCCGTATACGTCATCGAAACAACCGATACAATATACCGTCCGGGGACGGGTATTGGGTTTCGCCGTTTCTCGGTTGTTTGAATCCGGAAAAAGTTTATACTTTGATTTCGTTCTATCACAGTTTTCCAGGACCTCTCTCTCTCTCTCTCTCTCTCTCTCTCTCTCTCTCTGTCGCTCTCTCTGTTTTATTTTCCTTCCTCCTCGAATATTTCAGGTTCATAGCGTCTCCAGTTTCTTTCTCGCTTGCGGAACACTCGATCTGTATCCACCGGAAAAATGTTTTCGAAGAGTACGCGTGCGCGCTTATGTGTGCGTTTGCTTGTCATCGCTGGGATGCGTGTGCCTCGGGCAAATGTTCTTCTCTTGAGAAAGAGAGAGAGAGAGAGAGAGAGAGAGAGAGAGAGAGATCGAATTGCAAGCTCAGAGAAGTCTCGAGTCCTCTTGATATTGACACTTGTTATCATTGACTGTACACTGTCATTATTTCTGACGACAGTTCAAACGACCTTCAAACTTCTCTCTCTCTCTCTCTCTCTCTCTCTCTCTCTCTCTTACTCTCGCTCTGTCTCTCAGTTTGTTTGCATTTTGTTTTTTAACCTTTGAATGTCCTGAGTTCCCTAAATTTTTCGTCAGTATTCTGGGACTACCAACTCCTCTTTGAAAAGCTTTTAGGTTTTTAGGTTGAGCTTAGGTTCGTAAATTAGATTTCTGCTTATATTTTTATTTTTAATTATTATATTTTTTCTCCTATCTCATCACAATATGCGTCGCTTGCGATAATTTTTTTTTCTTTTTCTTTTGTTATTATTTATGTATGATTTTGTATTATATTGAATCCTCATATATTTGATTTATGTTTCTTTTTTGTGTTATTTTTGCATTATATCGAATTCTCATTTCAATATTTTCCTTCTATTTTTGTTTTATATCGAATCCTTATTTCTTTAAATTCGCGCTTATTAACGTTACATTTATTTACATTCATTTTGTTGTTTTTTTGATATTTTATTGATATTTTATTTTTCTTGTTTTTTTTTCATCTCTAATTTTACAGTTTGCCCGAGAGTTAACATAGGGCATAATAAATATAATCAATAAATCTCTCTCTCTCTCTCTCTCTCTCTCTCTCTCTCTCTCTCTCTCCTTCTTCCTCTTTCTGTCTGTCTCTCCCATTCTCTCTGCGTTTTCTCTCACTTATCATACTCCATTCCATTACGGGAATTAAGGAGGCCATAGCGATGATAGTCGAACTAAAATTTGATAAAGTATGAACGAGCAAGCAAAGTTCCATTCATTTCGATGCATACATAACTTTTACGTACTCGTTAAAAGTCGTTTAAAGTCTCGCCCCGGGAGTTGGTTCGTACCGGCAATGGGAGAGTAAATTCTGCCACGTTTAAATGCATAGACTACGCACACACGCACACCCTTTGATGCACGCGTACATATAAAATCCGAATATGGGTAAAATTGTAAAGTTATTATTGTTGTTCTGTTATATTCTATATTTCCTGAGTTCCAACGTACATCCTCGCGGGTTTTCAAATATTCCCTTTCACATTAACCTGCACTTTGCTAATCTAACCTAGCTTCAGTTATGTCCACAGCCGTCTTAAGGTAGTATTGTTGTCCAGAGCACTGTTTTAGAGGTGATTTTTAGGATGGAATAATTGTGAAACTCTTCCCGTTTACTTTCTAATTTTTTTTTTTACACATGTTCATTGATCCTTCAAGAACATGTAAAAAAAATTATTAACATTTACTTTTGTACGTTTGTTTACAACGGTGTGCGAAAAACACCTCCAATCGGCGCTCAGTGTTATGGAAGTTGTATTAATGTGAAAAAAAAACAAACATATTCTTAATCTGTATGAGTGTTGTGATGTTTGATACTGGATTCAGCAAAAAGAAAAAACTTACAAAATAATGGCATACTAAAATTTCATTATCAATGTTTCCTTTTTTTCTGACCATCGGGTGCAGTTATATAGAGGCAAAAAAAATTATTTTGTCTTTATTCTACAACCGCGATTAAAAACAAACCTATTGAAGGTGTATGCCAAATCTGAGCTCAATCGACTAATTGGTTATTCGGACAATATATTGAGAAAGGAAATTTGTTTTTATTTTAAATTAATTTCAATGTTTTAGATTTCCTTTATTTAATTTTTTCAATTTTAATTTTCAAAAACAAAAAAAAACCTCTAGAAAAATTGTAGTTAATAAAAAATGAAAATGTAAACAAATGTCCTTTCTTAATATATTGTCCTAGACCCTATAATTCCCAAGTGGAGCCTCTACACTTATCAAACTTCCAACCAAAAATGGTAAAAACAAAAAAGTTGGGAAAAAATCCTGAAAAAATTCTAGCCACTCCAGTGTTAAACCATGCAACTTTTTACCCTTTTGACATTTTCTCTGAAAGCCTACAGTTCTTCTACATATCAAATTCTCTGAAAGCCTACATATCAAAATGTAGGTTTTGATATTCTTTTTAAGTTTAGCATGGAAAAAACCGAGGGATAAATTTTCCACAAACTGTGCAGTTAATTTTCGATGGCCAAAAAATAGCCGAAAAATGGCCACGTTCAAAAGTGCGTACCGGGGCGAAAAAAAATCGTAGACAATTGTCTAAAAAAAGCAAAATGAAGGTAAACTTGTCGTCTTTAAAACGCCACATGGGAAATTCAATTATCTTTATTTTTGAGTCCGCGATCTAGCTTTTAGTGCGCTAAGAAATTTCGACTAGTGTATCCAAACTTTTGGTCGGCAGTGTATATATATAAACGAATTCAAATCTCTATGTTGATGCTGCAGTGTATCTTTATTGCCATCGATGGTCACACGATTGAGCACGCAAGTGCAGTGAATTTCGAATATGAAAGAGAGAAAGAGGAAGAGGGAGTACGAAGCTTTATCGTTAGATCTAGATGAACTCCCTGAGAAGAACGCTACGTTGGGCATTAGTGTTGGTACAATTTTTATCTCAACGTTTTGCAAGGAACTCATATATATATATATATATATATATATGTATTTGTACGGGTTCATGTGCTTTAAGGTATGTATATAACAAGGGACAGAAGGGCGAAGGCACATGGATCCGTACAAATACGATCGTGATATCGTTGTATCACCCGAAGTGGCTCCGAGATTGAAATCTCCCTCCCCCGCATCCCTCGGCAGCGATTCCCAGCCCGATGCTTTCGGACATCGTGAATATAAACAGTTAAAAAAGAAAACAGAATGTTTTTGGAATTGGCTATTGAGACATTATCGATGGTGAAATTGACCGAAAATATCTATATTTTGCACAGATAAATTCCGTTGCATCGCCGTGCTAGCTTCGCAAGCAAATCCGTATCTGTAAGATTCGTCGATCGAATTCGGGAGAATCTTTACAGCGAATTGGGTCGGCAATGTGAATTTTTTGTTGTTGTCTTTATCCTCCTCCGCAATGACGTAGCGCTCCGCCCACCTCCTTAATTCCATATACAGTTCGAGATGAGATTTCCATGTGGAATTTGTCTTGATACGGAACGGATGTCTACGTTTATGTTCGACTCTCATTTCCGAAACGGAAATCGCTGAGCCAGGGCAGTTGCGGGATGAGGAAGGAAAAAAAACCCGCGTGTGTGTGGGAGAAAGCGAGAGAGAGGGAGAGAGAGGGAGAGAGAGAGAGAGAGAGAGAGAGAGAGAGAGAGAGAGAGAGAGAGAGATGGGCTGCGGCTGACACTGCGTCACGCTCTGCCATACTTGAAACCATGGAAAAATCATTTCCGTCAATGTAGAAGGCTCGTCCGGACACCTCCCTCTTTCTAAAACGATTTCATCCTCAATATGGTACCTTCGGCTCCCGTATGTATATATATATATATATGGGCTATTCTAGCTCAACTTAGACAACCATTTCCCTCACCATCGTTGATTATAGATTTCCATAGTAAAAAAACCTAGCACATATAACAAAGCAAAAATAGGAATTGCGATGGTCGAAGAAGTATTCAGAATGGAATATATCCCATCCAAATTCACTTTCATTTGAAACTATTTTTCAAAAGTTTTTCAAAAGTTTCTTCGCAAGACCGAAAAGGTAATCTTTTGACTTTCAAACGGTCGAATGATCATCCCCAAAATAGAAATTTCACCGAAAACAATTAGTAAAAATCGGAAGCACAAGTTGAGCTTTGGTGAAAATTGACAAAACAGGTCTGGAAGGTATGTGAATTTTTTCGGAATAAAAAATACAGCCCTGATGGACTTTACGATTCCTTGCAACCGCGGAAGAGCAAGAGGTGGAAGAAAAAATATGAAAAATAATCGGTGTTTTTTTTTTTTTACATCAGGTCCCATGCAGAAATTTGATGGGGAGTCTTCAGCTACCCTACTACATCCCCAGAGGGATTTTATAGGGACGACGCACGTAGGGATGTCCACATTCGAATCCAAAAGGATTCCATGCTATTTCCCGATTGACGTAGTTTGAGAATTTTTCATCTGAAATTGTTAATCGTGATTCGTCAGATCTCTCCAAAAAACGTCCTTTGAGAATTCCGACCACGTTCGAGTAAAAAATATGCGAAAAGTCACGAAATAAAAGTCAGCGTGTTGAAACATAACCTGCACGCTTCTTGAGCCTTTACGTGTGCAATGACATTACGTCAAAGTGCATTACAATAAATAACAAACGACAATTACAGTGGATTTTCAGTTATGTGATTCAAATCGATTTTCAAGGTTTTATACTTTAAAGTAGTTTTATACTATTTAAGTTAACGTAGTTTTTCACTATTTAGCTAAGTTCAACTAAGTACACTATTTTTTAAGCGATTTATACTTTTTGAAGATCCACTCATTTCGTATATGTAAATATTTTGTTTAAAACATTCAACGTACAGAATGCGGGGGGATCCATCGTAAATCACATCAGATTCGGTTCGATGGTGTGGTAATCCTCAAGAATTCAAATTGGATTCGTACATTGGATTCCAATGGCGAATCCCAAATAGAATCCAATGTACGAGTGCGACGTTATGGTAAACGGATCAAATGCGATGACCCATTGGATCCCTATCAGGAAGGGGGAACAAGTATGAAAATCAAATTGGATGCCTACGACAATTTCTGCACGAGGAGTAAGAGTTTCCACTATGGGAATTCATCAATGATGCCCGAGTCAAAATGTACCTCTGAACCCTCTTACCAGAGTTGTCAAAAATCTGTATCGGGCATTACGTTTTGCTCGATACAAATGTATCGAGTATCGAAAAACTTTTCGTTACTCGATACAAAAGTATCAAGCTATTGTTGGAGATCGCTACTTTTGTATCGAGTAGCGAACATTTATTCGATACTCGATACTTGAGTATCGAGTAACGAAAAGTCTTTCGTTACTCGATTCTTTTATATCGAGTAACGAAAAGTTCTTCGATACTCGATACTTTTGTAATATTGCTATTTATTTAAATTTTTATAAAATTGTTTTTTTTGTTATTTGAAATAAAATTCTTATGTTTTCCGAATGCATATAATTTTTTTAAGAATTTTTTCATCGTTTTGAATTTTTTTTTTACAAATTAAAAAAAATTGACAAAAAGTTGGAAATTCTTTACCTTCCCGCGAGTACAAGGATTCTGTATAAACCGTGAGAAATTACAAAACTGTTAACAAAATAGCTTCGTATTTTGAGGCTTTGGAATGGCACAAGTATCGAGTAACGAAAAGCTTTTCGTTACTCGATACTTGTGTAAGGAGTAACTAAAATTTATTCGATACTCGATACAAAAGTATCGAGTATCGCAAAACTTTTCGTTACTCGATACAAAAGTATCAAGTATCAAAGGATTTTTTCGTTACTCGATGCAAAAGTATCGAGCGATTGTTGAAGATCGCTACTTTTGTAGCGAAGTATCGATCGAATTCTTGTTGCTCGATAAATTTGTATCGAGTACCTTTAATCGAATTCGATACTGAAGTAACTAATTACACGACCTATTTATTTTGTAATGCACAAGCAGCCAGCCTCCGTTGAATCTACCAAACCCCATTTGTCGATTTCAGTGCCATGAAGAGGCCTCCATTTGGTCCAGTGTAGCCTCTCTTAGTCCTCACAAACCTTCTTTCGACCCCTAGTCTCAATGAAACGTGAAGAACACAGGGCTCCTAAATCTGCTTTCGAGATTAAGTCCGTTGCCTCGACCCCACCTAACCTGCTTTGAGCCCAAATTCGATATCGCTTTCATCAATACTCCATTGTGACCTGATCGATAACCCATTCGATAACGAAGTAATTACGTTTTCGCTGAATGGAGGGGCCGGAGGGTCTCCAGTGCGCCTACAGTAGGCTGAATGGAGGGTCCAGAGGGTCTACAGTGCGCCTACAGTAGGCCGAAAAGGGGGGCTCGTAGGTTCTGTGGGAGCGCTCGAAGTAGGCCCACCTAGGGTTTCGCAGGTTCAGTTGCGCTCTGCATTGGCCTCCTTTGAGTGACAATGTCCAGTTTCTACCATTCGGGAGGTTCATCAGAGGCCTTAATGTCGTATTCCAAACATTGTACCCTCCGATAACCCGCTATCGCCGATATCTGCTCGGGGAAGGAAGCCTTTATTTTGCGGGTTGAACGCAAACATTTTTACTCGGGTGGTGAGGATTATAGTTGTCCGACTTGAGCTGGAATATCCCATATACACGTGTATATATGTATATGAGATTACATACTAGATCGAATTCGGGGGAGTCGAAAAGCTCGCGAAATTTTTATTCAAAGTTTGCATTCTCCGGCGGAGAGAACGTTTTATCGGAATATCCGCGTATATGCGAGCGTACATCCATGTAAGAGACGAAGTTACGTGACGTCTTACGTTCGCATGTGGCTCTGTCAACGATATTCATAGTTATCCCAGGTTCTCTAGATATATATATCTAGGTATCCACCCCCACACAGACACATACACACACACACACATATGTATATAGATAAAAGTGTGTGTGTAGGGGGGGGGGGGGGATTGGAAAACGGTCTTTGAATTATTCGTTAACTCTTCGTTGACTTTGGGAACAGTTCTCCCTAAAATAATCTTTATATGAATATTCTCACAATAATCTAAAGAGAATTTCAAAGACACTGAGCTTTATAGAATATTAAAAATGATGAGCATTGGCTATTGTAAGGATAGTCCTTGAAGTCGTTTGCCTTCAAAACCACTTCTCCATAGATATGTATACATAAAGGATGTCTCAAAATAACCTGACATTTAAATTTATTAATAAAACGTGTTATTTTTCTGAAAAGTCCCGATATTTTTATTTCAATATAAGGTACAAATATGTGGGTGATGTGTGGAATACAATATCCAATAAATGGCCTTCTTTGTCGCTGTTTGCAAACGTTCACTTGTTTGACAAAATTTTCCATAACATTTTAGCATCATTGCGGACTAATTTCATTAACGGTGCGTCCAATTGCTCCCTTGAGGTCCGGAATGGTCTGTGGATCATTGGTATACACTTTTCCTTGCAAAAAAAACCCCAAAGAAAGAAGTCCAATGGCGTCAAATCGCTCGATCTTGGTGGCCAATTCACATGGCCGCGGTGCGAGATAACACGACCATGAAACTTCGTCTGCAACGACTCCATTGCTTCACATTGCATTCTCACAATTTCTATGCGTTGCTCGATCGAGTAATTCTCCATGACTAAACTTCAATACTTCCTGATGCCAGTTGTCAAAGATTAGTACTTCATGTTCGCCACAAAAAACAATGGCGTGCAATTAAAAATGTCAGATCATTTTGAGACACCCGTTATATATGAATTACCGTTGCAGTCACCAGAGTTGGATTCTACTTGGAAAAACTCAACGGCATCTTTGTTCTAAATTTTTCATTCACCTCTTCAGATCGCCACTTCTCCACCCTCAACCCCGCCGTCCCCCGCCTCAACCACCCCGCCCCTAACGCCTTTTCCTCTTGACGATTCACCCTATCGCTCTCTCATAAGTTGCGAACTAAGGAAACGTGAATTCTTGAAAGGTTATAGCCACGAAGAAATATACAATCTCGAATGGAGGACCATTTCTAGGCTTTTGAACGCCGTTTCCGCGTCACGGCTCAATTCGCCTCATCAGACTCGAGTATAAAACTGAGTATATTTTACGTTGGCGGGGGGGGGGGGGCGTCAGAAAGAGAGACAGACAGAGGGAGAGAGAGATTGACGATAAGGGTTAAAAGGGGCGAGGGAAAACTAGAAGTAAGTTGGGGGGGGGGGGGCAGTGAGATGCGGGCTGGTCTGTTGTTTCGCCTACGTATATAAGAGCTTCTGCGGCAAAGTGCGCTCAATGAGCTTTTGTTTTTCCCCCGTTTCTACTTGGCGCCGAAGCACGAAAATCCCGTGATGACTAAGAGCTCGAGCATAAAAAAGGAAGCAATTGGAGTTTTTTCAGGTTTTTTTTTTTTTACAATGAACAACGCGAACTCCGACTGCGAGCGGCTGGTGTACGAAAATGATTGAAAAAAAGGGCGTGAGGCGTATAACACGATTAATGCGGCTGCATGAACTTGAAGCCCCAAAAAAGAGGTGGATTTTCCGTTTTTTTTTTTCGGAGCCCGTGTGGAAAATTAGCAGAATATACCTAATACAATTCGAGGCCTTCAATTGATTATTTGTGGATTCCATAGTAGGGTTTTTCGTACAAAAGCCGGACCAGGCCCCTATTAGGGAATGGTAGGGTAGGTAGGTTGACTAAAACTATGGTCTAAGTACGGAGATCAAGTAAAGGCCTTTAAGGGGTGTAGTTGTAAATTCCCTAGTATCGATTTCCCCAATTGGGTGATTGAATGATTTTTTTTTAATTGTAAAGATCATGTGCGTTTTTTAAAGCAAAGTATTTTTCTTTTTTTTTTCAACAATTAACAATGATATAGCACTTTGAAATTGTTGTTCTGTTCGGCTCGGAAAAAACGTGCCGAGAGCATCCGAAGTTGCCCGAGCGCTCTGTGACGTCAACGCGTGAGAGCCGGTATACGAACTACTCGTGTAATACGAGTAATCTGTCAACGATGGCAACGACAAAATCGTATGAGACTTGTTTCGTTCCTCTCTGTATAAATACGATGAAAAGTGCACCTAATAGGTATTTCTGAATGTGCCACAATACATAAAACTTCGAAATCTGTGGTTCGCTGCAGCACGACGTGTCAACCCGAAATCATCGTCCACTTATTTTTGCTGCGAATACCACTTTGATGTCAGTGTAAACGTGTTATAACATAAAAGTGTATTGAAATATTTTTTTTTTAAATACGTCTTTTTCAAAATGCTTATGATACGGAGCGGCAATAACTGACACAATTTATCAAGCCTCTCCTAACCTAAAAATGTTCAGTTATCCACGGTCGGTAAATTACTCGAATTTGCGAATCCACTTTCACACATCGTTGCACGAAAATTAAACTGTATTTCGACTTTTTCAGAATGCTCGAGATTTTTCGATGTAAAATGACACAAAATTTTACTTTTGTATACACTCGCGTGTAAGCCTATTCGGTCGCGTTCGAGCGGTGACGTCACAAGCGCCAACGCCGATAGCGTGACATTTCGCGCCAAAATCTACAATTTGAATTATCGTGATATAAAAACAATAAATAATTATCTTTAGAATTATTTCAAAGAAAAATCTTTTTGAAATTCGGTTTTAATATCACAAAAGATCAATTCTAAAAAAAAATGAAACATTTTTTTTTAACAACTCAATACTAGACTTTGCTATTATAGGGACAAATCAGTATAAATTGCTTGACTGAAGAATTTGTGGCATAATAATTATCGGGATCGATTGAATATAATAATTAAACTATGCGTTTAGTAGACGAGCTGCGATGTCTTGAACCAACACGCATGCAGTGCGTTCATTTGAACAACGCGGGACCAAACGTGTCAAAATATGCGACAGAATTTCTAAGCCTCAAATGTATTGAAATGACACATTTTCTTTTTCACATTGCACACACACCCACGCACGTACGCATATGGCTGCAATAATTTTTATGAAGCACCGTTGAGGCAATTTTAAAGGCCCTGGTTCTTTTACCTTCAATGGCCCTCGGTAGCAAAGTGTGACCGTCCACTGATGGCCCATGTGAGGCTTCCAGACTGAGACCTTAATAACATTTCGAAAAATTAAGATGGGCCCAATCAAAGCCCGAACCTAATTTCCGCACGGAAGCTGATTCCGCCACCGTGCCGATTTTAGAGGTTGCAGTATATTTTCTTTTTCTATCCAATTCATACATACATATGTACTACATTTATACATTATTTTAGGGCTGTATCTTACCAAGGTATGCATACGTATCCCTGATCTTCCATTCGAAGCATAGTATTTACGTTGCACTCAGAGGTGGGTGGACGGGCAGTCGTTGAGGAGGGCGCAAAAGGGGTCAATCATCCGACTTTCCAGCAATTTCCAAACGGCCCTTTGTGCGTTGCCTCCGCTGTGTAATCCTCTTATAGGTGGCTCGATTCACCTGCGATTATAGCCCTGGATCGTCGATTCACTCGGACAAAGCGTACCAAGCTCTTCACTATATATATATATATATTTAATCCGTTCTCGTAACTTTCTTCACGTGGGCTCAAGCGCTGAGCTCGCAGAAGTAGTTTACAGTGTCGTGAACCTAAAGGGCAGCCCCTTTCTACCATCCCTGTGACGTCCAACAGACATTTTATATATATATATATATACTTGGATTTTATTACTCGACTGAGATCGTGTAGTTTGACGACGAGAACGACGTGGAGGACGAGAAAGACGATCGTGCACGGTGTGGATGAAATCGTCATCGCAAATAACTCTTTTGTTTTTTTTTTTTCATCGACATATGCGCGACGAAACCACCGCGAGTGCGTGCGGTGATTCGGTTGACGCAGTGACGAGAAGGGACAACGGCATAGGCAAAAGGGAATGAACGAGAAAATGAAGGATAGCCATTTGGAAGTAAGCGATCATGAGAGCAAGAATGTTATGCGAGAATGGAAAATATGTGCGATGTACGGAACGATGATAATGGAGAACGATTATATTATTTAAGGTAGGTGTCTAGTCTAGAACTTTCGGAAAATCGAAAAAAAATTTATTTCATTTTTCAACGACTTATAGCGTCGAGAATCACCTCCTAAAATGTTGTGACGAAATTCGTAATAGAAAAAAATGTATAGCGGTGTGTGTAGGGACAAGTCCTACATACACCGTTTCAAGTCCAAAACTACGCGTTTTTCAGGAAATCACTTTTTTTCAACTGGCGGACAAACAATCTCCGCAACCCCTCGATCGATTTTGATGAAACTTTGTACGATTCTTTATTAAGGTGTTTTGTACGGTAATTCACCATATTTTTGGAAAAAAAATTATAATGTAAAAATTTACAGGACGCAAACGGTGCAAAAATAGGTCGATTTTCGTACAATGTTTTTCAGATAGCCACCATTTTTGTTCTATTATCGATTTTTGGCAAACGGTGGTGAATTACCACGTGGCAAACCTTCCTATTTAAAATAGCGTTTCCTATTTTTGTTTCGGACGTGCCAATCCGGAGATTGTTTGTCCGCCATGGGAACACATTTTTTTTTTGAGGACTCGACTTTGGCGCCCTCTGAAAATTGGACAAAAAATGCTGGACGAAGTAAACAATTTATTTTCTATTCTATAAGGATAACATTATGTCCTCGAAAAAGTTTTATTGTTATATCTAATAAAGAAGCTGAGAAAAACGTTTTCGACAATAAGCTTGTTTTTCGCTCTCTAGACTAGACACCTACCTTAATGGGGAGCAATAACGGGGTATGCGTTTCCTGTCCATTGGGGTTTTTCAAATTATGTTCGAGGACATCTATGACGAGGGTGGATCATTTGAAAATGTGAAAAAATGAATAATATTCGTCTTTTGAGTTTTTAAGAATGCGAAAAATAAATGGAAAATATTCTACCTGTAAATTAAAAGATTCTATGAGAGAATAAAATATATCCGCTCTTTGAATTAAAAGTGTTATGGAAAAAATATTAAAACAAATATTCGCCCTTCAAATCGAAAATTCTATGAAAAGAACAAAAAAAAATATTCACCCTGTACATTTTAAAGAATATGAAAAAAAAAAAATATTACCCCTCAAATTTAAAATGTTATACACAAAAATTAGATAATCTTTCAATTTTCAACTTTATAGTTTCCAATAAAAAAATATATATATTCACCCATAAAATTTCAAATGACATGAAAATGAAATTTTCACCCTTTAAATTTAAAATGGCCTGAAAGAATTACATTATTACGCTTTACATTATTAATAATATGAACAAATATATATTTGCCTTTTGAATTTTAAATTCGACGGAAAAAAAATTAATAAATATTCACCCTTTGAATTTAGCATGATATGAACAAACGATTTAAAAAGAATGAATAAAAAAAGCGTCTGTATACATATACATATAAACACATTATGTAACAGCCATAAATATTTTTCGTAAATTTGATCGTACGCATTCGTGGCATTTGCTCGGACCAGTGACGAGAGGAGGACGATGAATACCGTAGGATTGTCTTACGCAACGCGAATTTGTCCTCCGCAACCGTATTGAGGTTTCTTTGATACGCCTGTATCAACATTCTCTTCTCGTCTCCATCCCGCCCACGCACCGCTGGCTTTCTTTCCACCGGAACCCGAAAAAAAA
>OZ010716.1:26731401-26743901 GCA_963932345.1 Ophion ventricosus
ACTGTCGTATGGAATCGAGCGTTTTTCATTATTTTTAGTTTGAGGACACAGTAATAAAGAATTATCAACAATAAAAAAAGAATAATGACAATAAAAATAATATTAGTGATTTTTTAAATAAAATCTGCATTTCTGTCGAAGAAAATTACGAAAATTATTAGGCTTGCAAAATTTTGAATCCCTAATTCAAAAATGTTTGGAGGTCATTCTTATTTTATTGTTGATAATTCGTCGTTATTGTGTCCTCTAAACTGAAATGAAAAAAAAAAAGATTTCATCCCATACAACAGTTTTGTTTTAAATTAATTTTTAGATTTGCCTACCCCTCACTTAAAAAAATACTAAAAGGAATCATACCTCGACAATGCTTCACGTTCGAATAAAGCATTTTTAGCCCAATATATATATATATATATATATATTTGTTTGCATGTATATGTAAAGGGTGTCTCCAAATTACCTGACATTTTGAATTGCGGGCCATTTTTTTGTGGCGTACATGGAGTACTAATCTTTGAAAACTGGCATCAGGAATTATGGAGGTTTAGTCATGGAGAATTACACGATCGAGCAACGCATAGAAATTGTGAAAATTCACTGCGAAACAATGCAGTTATTGCAGATGAAGTTTTCATGGTCGTGTTATCTCGCGCCACGGCACTGTGAATTGGCCAGCAAGATCCTGCGATTTGACGCCATTGGACTTCTTTCTTTGAGCTTTTCTGAAAGGAAAAGTATATGCCAATGATCCACAGACCATCCTGGAGCTCAAAGAAGCAATTGGACGCACTATTAATGAAATTAGTCCGCAATTATGCCAAAATGTTATTGAAAATTTCGTCAAAAGAGTGAAAGTTTGCAAACACGGATGAGGCGGCCATTTATCGGATATTGTGTTCCAAAAATCACCTCCATGTTTGTATCTTATATTAGAATAAAAATAATCGTATTTTCAAGTAAATAATCCGTTTTATTAATAAATAAAAATGTCAAGTCCTTTTAAGACACCCATTATATGTATATATATATATATATATATATGTGTGCGTGTGTGTGTGCAGGCAGAAAAAGAAGAGCGAAAGAAAATCACAGAAGGAGAAGAAGCGGAAGAGGAAGCAGAAGACGAAGAAGCGAAGGAAATCCTTCGCGTGTTCCGCCGGGCGATCCGTCGTGTGCAGGAAGCAATTCGTAGTTTTCCAATCAGGCGATAGGAAAGAGACGGAGCTTGAGTTGCGGGCGAGGGGGAGAGGAAGAGTTAAGGAGCAACGGGTAACATGGCAGGCTGAAGGATCAGAAGAGCGCGTTCATTTTCCGGTTGGTACGCGACTCGCATTATATATCCGCGAAACCGGAAGCGGTCGATGAGTTCCTACCGCTGATGCCACTCGACTCTAGCTCTCTTACTCTTCCGGCCTTTGTTTCTCTCTCTCTCTCTCTCTCTCTCTCTCGCCCTTTTCGTTCATTGTATATAAAACGAAATCGTGTGTCGACCGTGACTAGAGAATCCATACTCGACCTCCAACTCAACCTACTCAACCTACTCAACCTACTCAACCTACTCCTCCACCCGCAACGCTGTCTTTTCACTACGGCCAGCTCTTTTTTCTTGCCCTCTCGACCATTTTCTTCCCTCGTCCCCCAGGACACCCACTCGATATACGACCAGCCATTGTCCCTTTAATCGGCAAAATCAAAGTTTCGCCTCTTTGAGAAAAGGCGACGGGGCGATAGGTGAATATGTATATATGTATTTTTTCCGCTCCACCGATATCCGGTCGATCGCGCGATCGTTCGGTTTGCTTTCCCTTCTGGAGGCGAAATTACGGGTCGCCCGATGGGGAAACTAATGGTGTCGCAGGGAAATCGTCCCAAATGGGTGGACGCCAGTCCCACCTAAGAACGTGCAGAAATTGTCGTAGGGATCCAATTGGATTATCATACTTGCCCCTACTTCCTGATGAGGATCCAATCGGCCATCGCAATTGATCCATATACTAAAACGTCACGCTCGTACATTGGATTCCAATCGAGATTCTCCATTGGAATTTAATGTACGAATGCTATTTGAATCCTCAAAGTAGTATTCTAGTCGAGAAACTTAAATTTCGGGCGTTTTTTCGGGCTTGATAAGAAAAACAAACAAAAATGTTTTTAGCATCCATTTGTTTTGCAGCCTTTTCATTTATGTTTTAAGAAGTTACTAAAAAAATGTCGTGCAAAAAAAAATAAAAATTGATAAAGTTACGGGCCTCTAAATATGGCTGCGAAAAAAAAGGGTTGAGGCGGTCGACATAATTCCAAAGCTCCCGTTAATCTAAAACAGAATTGAAACCAAGTTTCTTGATCAATAAGAATGCAGCAGGTACTGAAGAGAAATAAAAAACTATAAAGTCAGCTGTCTGAAAAAAAAATGTTAGATTTTCGCCTTATTTTTTTTTCAAAATTTGTTATCTTTCAAAAACAGTAATAATAATAATTTTGCAGAGCCCGGGGTAAGGACGATAGAGGAATATATACTGAAGGTCCATACTAAATTTGACGTCAATCGGTTGAATAGAACGCGAGATTTTATGTCAACCAGGTTGAAAAAGTAGTTTCAGAAAAACGCGTTTAAAATTGAGTACAATTTCAGACAACCGCAACCATCTGGGTGGTTATTGATAAATACGTTATATGAATCGGTAAATTCGGCCTCGAAAAGTGTACCTCCCTCGACTTCGAAATGATGAATTTCTGAAGATGGTTCTTCCCTGCGAGCAATTCTAGCTTCCTTAGAAGCTTTTAAAGCCGGCGCGGCCTCTTAAAGCCTTAGACCACTCTAGGATTTACCGAAAGTCAATTTTTTTTTGTTAAAAATGTATCTTCGCGCAACCCCTCTCTATTCATGTCGTGACTTTCTACTAACTTTAAGGCAGAACACCACTGTGACCCCCTGTTTTTTTGCCATTTTTCAAGAATTTTTTTTGTGGGAAAAAAAAGAGATATTCGAAAAATTTTTTTTTTGTTTTGTTCGTTGTTTATTGAAGATACATAAAAAAAAATTTCAAATTTTTCACGCCCCATGGTGACGCTGGGGAAGCTCCCGCGTCAGGTACTGTTGCCTCTGCAGTGGTTCGCGGCACGCAGCAGAACTCTCTTCAAAGTCGATCTGAAAAAAAATACCGAGTGTTTTTGTTAATAATATGATATTTTGAAGAGAAGTACACAGGGATTTGAAAAAATATTGATTGTTAAAAAATAGGCACGCTTTTGAAATAAAAGGACGATTTTCGAGCAAAATTTCTCGTCGAAAATAGGCTATAACTTTTTTTATTATTGAGATATCGAAAAAATCCTATGTACTTCTTTAGATAATCTAGTTTTATTGATGCAGTCCAAATTTGAAGTCGATCGGATAAAAATTGCTCGAGTTCTGCTGCGTGCCGCACTCAAAAAAGTGGTTTTGAGAAAAACGCGTTCAAAGGTTTAGGTTTGTTAATTTATGCGATAAATTGGAAAAAAATTTTTTTACCTTTAATCAGCGATGCCGGCACCATATAGCTGGCCTTCAAGAAGCAAATGATTGTCCCTAGCATCTTTTCTCGAACTTGTAGAGGCTCTTCTTGCCTCTTTTGCAGCGTCTGTGAGCGAGCGCTCCGCCAGCTCGATCCGCGCTGCGTCGGTTTCAATGCAAAAATTGAAACAATTTGGGCCGATAGTTATCCCCAACGTCTCCAAAACTTTCATGAGGCTTCTCAGGCCATCATTGAATAATAATACCGCGATATCAGCTGCAATATCGACGATTTTTTTGCTCCCGGACTGACACTTGGGGGCTATTGCCCAAACTGATTTGTTGTCGCTTTCGTTGTTGTTTTGCGTGAAGCCGCCCAAACAACGCTGCAGCAAATCGTCTCTGCTCAAATTTTCGAAGACTGGCGTAATTGCCTCCAATACTTCCTCAGGAAGAGGCGGCTTATGGCGATATCCAGAAATATTACCGCTTGCGACCGTTCGCTGCCACGAACACCACGACTCGGCTCCCTCTGGGCAATCGTCATGTTGTGGCTCACTATCTGTGGATATTTTATGTTTGATAGTTGCCCAAATTGCCTTCCTCATTTTTTCAACATCATCGCTGTTCCTCCGAATAGCCAAGCCGTAATATGTGCTCAACTCGTCAATCAATTTTCCGGTGAGCTTTCCTCTGCCAGACAATCCTTTTTGTTTTTTCACGATTTCGCGGAGGCGCGTCCCCATACGTTTTTGGACATGATCGATGTACTCTTTTTTTTTTATCTCGAAACCGTCGTATGGATCGCTATTCGATACGCCCGACCCTGAGGCGCGCAGCTGCGCGGGACCCCGAGCGTCACGGAGCGCTGCACCGCTCCACAAAATATTCAATATCTCCGAAAATAATTATTTTTTCGACCTGGGTCCAACGGCATCTTAATCTTAAATGTATTTTAGATTTTTCTAGATGGTTTTCAAAAAATCGATTTTTTGAAGCCGTCACAGTGGTGTTGTCCCTTAAACTCGTTTATCTCAAAATTACATTTTTCAAGTCGGCCGGACTCATAACTCAAGCAAATTTCAACCGATTCACTTGAAATTTTAACTGTATATTTAGAATTATATTTTCTGAGGCACTACGTAGGATTTTCTTATTATATTGCATAGTTCCTTTTTTATAAACAATTTTCTGACGATTTTCTCATGGCATTTTATACTTTTTGTTTTAGAAATACGCCATTTTGACAAAAAAAACAATATATCAAAAAAATTCTACGTACTTATATAGCTATTTTTATATATAATCGGAAAAACTTTAGTGTCTCATCATAACTCAAAAATTATAGGAGCTGTTGGTCCGGCCGTTGACCTTCCAGAAATAAAGGCGTCATCGGAAAAATGCTGGGCAGTCGCCATTTTGACATGTATCGCTGTGAAAAAATAATTTTGTATAGTCAATAACGTGTATAATAAAACCCCTATTTTGTAATTCCGATTTATTTTATGGTTTCGCTGAAAAAAATTACAAAATATACCTTTTTTTTGGCCTCTAGAGTGGCCTAAGGCCTCAATCTGCTCGTATCCAAATTGCTATAACTTTGTAAATATTGGGTATTTTGAAATTTCCTTTTCAGGACATATTCTTAAGAGTCTACACTTTAAGAAAATGCCAAAACACGATTTTTTCAAATTTCTAGATTAGAATTCTGAAGAAGGATAGAAGGACCTTCAGGATTCCCACATTACCGAACAGCATCCGATACGATTCTCGATGGATCCCATATCACATTCTGCATTCTGTTGAATTTTCTAAACAAAATATATAGATATAAAAAATGAGTGGATCGTAAAAAAGTATAAATCGCTGTAAAATGTATATCTTAAAAATCAATTGGAATTACATCACTGAAAATCCACTGTTATTAGGGTTTGTTATTTATTATAGTGCACCTTAAATAAATAACAAACGACAATTACAATGGATTTGCAGTGATGTGATTCAAATTGTTTTTTAAGAAAAGATTTATACTTTTTTAACATCCACTCATGTTGCATATCTTTCTGTTCGATAATGTGGGAATCCTTTAGGATTCAAATTGTTTTCGTACATTGGATTTCAATGGGGAATCCCGATTGGAATCCAGTGTACGAGCGAGTGATGTTTTAGTATAGGGATCTAATGCGTTGACTGATTGGATTTCGATCAGAAAATAGTGACAAGCATGAGAATCCAATTGGATATCTACGAAAATTTCTGTACGCGTCTCCCAATGCTCGAAAAACCCCAGACAAATGGGCATCCTCGCGTACCGTTGATCACTTAAGACTGTTCTTAGGGATCTCATGCGCATTATCTGACATGGTAGAATTTGCGTGGTTACGCATTGCGTCCTACGAGTATATATATATATGTGTGTATATGTGTGTGAGTGTGTAGACACCCAGCATCCCTCTTTCCCATCCTTGCGTGCATTACATTGAGAAGGAGAGTAGAGATAGATAGAGGTAGGAGTAGATATCCCAAGAGAATTCTGCTAAGCCGAAACCACAATATGCATCCCTGAAAATGTTCCCCTTCCTCGTTCATCCCCCTACAGACACACGCACACACACACACACACACACACATAGCTCGACAGATCCCGCGCATACGTAGCGTGTTCCTCCGGTATACATGCGTTTTCATCGATCGGCGCACATTCAGATCTGCACACGCTAAGTATGGAGGACGTGCGGGGGCGGCGGGCGGCCAGGGGTAGAGGGAAAGAGGGGAATTCGAGGCTGGTTCGTTGCACGACGGAATCCGAAACGTTTCTCAACCATTTTGTGTACCTGTATGAACTGTGTTAGGCGAAGTTCATAACTGTGACGAGATAGAGAGAAGGAGGGGATGGAGAGACCAAGAGAATGAAAGAGACAGAGAGAGAGAGAGAGAGAGAGAGAGAGGGAGAGAGAGGGAGAGAAAGAGATAGACAGATAGACTAAGAGAGAGAGGGATGGAAAGAGGAAGAGAGAGAAAGACAGAGAGGGAAAGAATGACAGAGAGGGAGAGAGGGAGAGGAGAGAATAAGAGAGAGAGAGAGAGAGAGAGAGAGAGAGAGAGAGAGAGAGAGAGAGAGAGAGAGAGCGTTCACTTAGCCGCGGGCAATGCACAATGGAGACTACCATACCGCTCACTGAATCTTCGCTACGGATACCTTCACGTACGACGATCTTTCAATATATGTAACTATCCCAGATACTGCACACTCTGCCTATACATATATATAAAAATAAATATATTTTTATATGCAGCATTCCATGTCCCAAGTAGTGTGAATCTAGTGATTTATTTAGTTAATGACAGTGATTTCATACAACGCTTTGTCTCGTACAATGATGCGGAGATATCTTCCAATGCATGATATTGGATTAATTTTGTTCGTCAAATTAATAAGTGAATCCTAAAATATATTTATATAATGGGTGTCTCAAAATGACCTGACATTTTAATGTATTAATAAAATGTATTATTTATTTGAAAAGTACGAATATTTTTATTTTAATATAAGGTGTATTTATTTTAATATAATGTTTAATAAACATGGAGGTTATGTGTGGAACACGATATTCGGTAATTGGCCGCCTCGTTCCTGTTTGCAAACGTTTACTCTTTTGACGAAATTTTCAATAACATTTTGGCATAATTGCGGACTAATTTCATTAATTGTGTGTCCAACTGCTTCCCTGAGCTCCGGAATGGTCTGTGGATCATTGGCATACACTTTTCCTTTCAGAAAACCCCAAAGAAAGAAGTCCAATGGCGTCAAATCGCACGATCTTGGTGGCCAATTCATATCGTCGCGGTGCGAGATAACACGACCATGAAACTTCGTCTGCAATAAATGTCTGCATTATTTCGCAGTGAATTTTCACAATTTCTATGCATTGCTCGATGGCTAAACCTCAATACTGCCCGATGCCAATTGTCAAAGATTAGTACTCTATGTTCGCCACAAAAAAAAATGGCGTGCAATTAACACTGTCAGGTCATTTTGAGACATCCTTTACTTGTATATATGTACACACACGCATACACACACACATATATATATATATATATTTATTTATTTATTGATATGTAATAATAATAATAATACAAATAAATACGTACACACGCGTGCATAGATATATTGCTATTGAGGCAGCATTGTCATCTGGAAATTTGAAAAAAAAATAACGTTCTTATTTCAATTCTATTTTATTACTCTATTGACCTTTCTGAATACTCCTTCGAAAACTGTTTAATGATACTCATAAAATTAACCGAGCTATGGAAATTATAAGAAGTACACTCGGGGAGCGCAGTCCAGACGCAGAAAACTTTAAACGCGTTTTTCTCGAAACTATGTTCTTCAAATCGGCAACCACGATATCTCAATAACCAATTGAGATTGGTCCACCACCTTCAGTATACTATTTTTCAACATTGATAACTGCATTGAGTCGAAATAATTATATATATATATATATATATATATATATATATAACTCGTAGATTGGTCAGAAAAATAGAGAAAATTGATTATCAAAGTTCAGCATGTTGCTATTTTGTGATTTTTTAAATGGCTGAATCTGGTACCAACTATTACAATATTCCTACAGATTAAGAATATGTTTGACTTCTTTTTTCAAATTCAGAAAATCCACAACACTGGTCGCCAATTAGTGGCGTTTTCCGCGCACCCTTATAAATAAACGTACAAAAGTACATATGTTGCTTTTTTTTAATTTGTACATATTCTCGAATTATTGATAAACTTGAAAAATTAATAGATCTCATCGCATTGTGTACGTTTAATTTTCTAAACAATTTATATAGACAAACGAAATGAGTAAATCGTAAAAAAGTATATCTTGAAAAAGTCAAACTAAAAATAACTTCATTAACATTTTTCAATTTAAAAATGTTAATGAAGTTATTTTTAGTTGGAGTTTTTCAAGATATACTTTTTTAAGCGATTTATACTTTTCCAAGATTTACTCATTTCATATTCGTATTTTCGTTATTTCGTATTTTACAGACTTTACACATTCTTATATGTATTAATTGTGTGTAAAATCCCGACTTCATCATCGCAATACTCTCGACAGAAAAAAAATCTTGAAAATCGACCTGTTTTTTTTTTTTTTGGCTTATGCAGACCACCATGAGGTTTGGATTTCCAACGAGCAGAATTTTATTTCGATGACGGTCGTCTCGCCAAGGGACGTCCCATGCATACACAGTGCTCTTGCTCTTGTATACGTTCTCAATCTTTTGGAGCATACACATATCGGATTCGTGACCGAGTTTCACGATAGCTTCGGATATTCGATTGTCGCTGACCCTTGCAGCGATAGTCGCGCAAGCTGCGGTGTTGACTCAAAAAAAAAAAAAAAAAAAAAAAAGAGGTCATCATTCGCGCCCCGAGTCCTCCTCACTCGGCGAGGCACAGAAACGAGCTTTTCAATACGTGCGAGGATGTACGAACGAGATATCAGCTTCTTCTTGCCTTCGTACACTTTCTCGCGCGCTCGTCTTTCTCCGCTTTCACGGATGCTTTTTTTTTTTTTGCCCTCCAAATGTCCCCTATCTTAGCTTCAACTTCCGTAAGCTGCACGCGGAGCCAAATTTTTTGGGACGAATCCCTCGGACTATTTCGTGCCAAATTTAGCGACGATGGACACGAAAAAGTTCGCGTTTTTTTTCGAGTGTGCGGATGTTGCATGGAAATATTGTGAAAATTCGATATTCAGGAGGATGGACAGGGGGGGGGGAGGCGGAGGGACAAATCAGGAAAGTGTGGAATTTTGTGAAAACTTCAAGCTAGTTTTTGTTATTGCGAATTTCATAGGAACTCTTGCCTCCCATTGACAATTCAAGGCAGTATTGTTGGCAGGAAATTTGCTGAAAAAAAAAAATTACAAAGCACTCTTTACAGTTTCACTATATGTATAGATATATATTTTTTTCTTTTTTACATCGCCTATTCTTTACGATCAGGAACCAACAGCGATTTTTCTTTAGCAGAGATTGCGCGATTTTTTTTTACAACAAATTACACGATCTTTTGTTTTACAAGAAATTACACGATTTTTTTATTCAATTAATTACGCGAATTTCTTTTTTTTTTTTTACAAGAAATGACATGAATTTTAGGGCAGTATTGTTATCTAGAAATTCGAAAAAAAACGTCTTTTCTTTTTAATTTAATTTTATTATTCTACAGACCTTTCTGAATACGTCTCTGGAAGGCATTTCTGGTACTTGAAAAATTAGGGAAGTTATAGAAATTATAAGGAGTAGGCTCGGGGAGCACGGTCGAGACGCAGCAAACTTTAAGAAGGTACAACTAGTTCTTCAGGATCAACAGAGAATAAATTTATGTTATCCCACGGGTGTTCTGATTTATGTTAACTTATGTTGAATATTCGTATTGTCGATCCCAAAGTGCCAAATTTGTGGGAAATATTTTTTTTATTACATATTTACTAATAAAAACTGAAAAATTAGATTCTCAACGACTTTGGAGTAGTCTCCGTCATATTCACAATGACAGTTTCACCATAAAAAAACGGACTAAAAAAACGTTGCACCAAATCTATCGGAATCTTATTTAAATAGCCCCGAATTACCTCAGCGGAATTAATATTACAGGTGAAATTTTGCTTTTTTTGGCGACTCGTCTTCGCGACAATTTTCAAGCAGAGCTAGGTGATGTTCGCCAAACGAATCAGCTGCACGGAGAGAATTAAAAAGTAATTTTTGTCGTGAATTTCACGGTAAAAATTACCGTGATATATTTCAATGTGGTGACAAATGAGAAAAGCATAATAATTCGTATGCGACAAGTTTTTTTTTAACTCACGTTACAGAAAATTTCAAATACGTAGCTAAAATTTTACTATACAAGAAGGGTAGCGCGCACGATAATTTTTACCGAGAGCACAATACATTTTCCTATAACACTCATTAAATTTTATAATAAATCTTAAAATAACTGTTATAAAGACGATACTTTTTTATAGACATTTTTGAAAGGCACAAAATAATAAAATGCACAGTAAAATTTCGCTGATATTGTATATTTTTTAAATTTAAGTTTTGCGTATTTTGTTACACATCAAAATTTACTAGAAAATCTGGTAAAATTTTCTATCTGAAGAAGAAATTTTATTTTATTTTCGTGAAAATCTGTGTTTTACTCAGTAATAATAAGCGAAGTTTCAGGGTTGTCATCTGGTTACCGTTACTGCACGGTAATTTTTAACATTTAATACTCTCCGTGTGTTACGCCTGACGTTGCCAAGTCAGGTGCTATTTCGTCATTATGATAATATTCAACCGGAAGTTGAAACCGTTTTATAATGTAGTGCTTGAACTACACGGTGATGTTCGAATTTTCGATTTTTTACAATATCTATTATGTCTAATTTACCAAATTTCCGTTTTCCAATGACCTTGGTTGGAAACGTGAGCAGCAAAGCCGTGATCACTGCAATTCCAGTCGACCGTCTCCATAAGACGACGTGCTTCACTAGCTCAAAGTGCTTGAATTTGCAATTTTATTACGAAAAAACTGAACAGTCAATATAGCTCAAATTTTTGCAAAGGGTGCAGAACGTATTCGTCGACATCATATAAAAATTTCACCTCCTTAAACGCGTTTTTTTATCGGAATTATGTTTTTCAAATCGGCAACCACGATATCTCGAGAATCAATTGGCCGATTGAGCTTAGATTTGCCATATAGCTTCAGTAAACTGTTCAACGTTGATAGCAGAATCGAGTAGAAATAAGTTTTTAAAATAAATACTTCGTAGGATGGTCAGAAGAATAGGGAAAACTTTATAATTAAAGTTTAGCATGCCGCGATTTTGTTATTTTTTTTTGCTGTATCAGATACCAAACATGATAACACTCATACAGAGTAAGAATATTTTGGTTTTTTTTTCACATTTGTACGTCGACAGCGCTGGTCGCCAATTGAGGGCGTTTTCCGCTCACCGTTGAAAACAAATGTACAAAAGTAGATGATAATGCTTTGTTATTTGTAAATATTCTTAAAAAATAAAGAAACGTGTGTATAAAAAAAAATTAAAACAATTTAACAGTTATTCTATCCTGGAAATCACCTCCAAAATAGCGCTCTAGACAACAATACCTACGGCCTTAAAAGAATAAGGTGAGAAATTTATGAATGCTTGAGATAAACGAAAAAAAGAAGAAAAATATATGGATAAGGAAGCAGGCGTGATTTAATTCCTCGTTACAATTTTTCGTCCTGGAATAACTGATATCGTTGTCACGTTGAGTTATGCAACGTTGGGTGCGCTCGGGTACGTGGCTTGTACACGATAGCTCGGACCAATTGATAACGGGCTATTATTGTTACGCGGGGCCATTTTCTCTGCCTGTCTCTCTCTCTCCCTCCTTTCTCTCTCTCTCTCTCTCTCTCTCTCTCTCTCTCTCTCTCTCTCTCTCTTTCTCTCTCCCTCTCACCCTCTCTCTCCCCTCCCTCCCTCCCTCCGTCTCTCTCTCTTTCTGTCTCTCTCTCTCTCTCTCTCTCTCTCTCTCTCTCTCTCTCTCTCTCTCTCTCTCTCTCTCTCTCTCTCTCGTTCAAGCGGAAGTAAATGGCAAGAAGAAAGGAGCGAGGGAAGAAATCCCAGAGATCGGGTGCCCTGGTAAATCGGCTACTTGGGTTCTTACAAATTAGGCAATAAACTTCATTAATGCCTTTACTCGCTGCATCAGTGTATAGCCAATGTCTTCGGTCTCCATGCGGGCACGATGTGACGTTGCGTTATGTATGCATTTGTATGCATATTTTCAGGGGCATGTTGACCAAATTTGGAATTATCGCCCTGTAATTCCTCAGTCTGCCGTATAAAATGAAACCTACTTTGGTTAATAGGAAATTTATCTAGGAAGAAAAGTTGGTAGACAAAGTTCCTCTTATCCTTATGGTTTCACAGACGGTCGC
>OZ010716.1:26748901-26812697 GCA_963932345.1 Ophion ventricosus
GATTTTAGGCAAAGGGACGGTCCTCGAAGTCAATGGTCTTCAAAATCACCTTTTCCCATATATGTACAATACATATACGCATAGGTGGGTCAAACCGCATCATGTAAATATCAACATCAATCGTATAATAAACAGTCATAAGTATGGATTTAGCGTTGATCCTAAAGCACACATGGACCAGAGCCACGCCGAGTTCCCAACACATATGAATGTTACCTACAACGCGATATTTCGAATGATTTACGTGTAAAAATAAATTCTCCCGAACCGACGAGAAATTAATGAGTATGAACGATCGAACGATAAAGTTGTATGATATTAAAGTTTACATCGTTGGAGCGCCACGCCCTCGAGAATCACTCAAACGTTTTTCAGAATCATTATCGAAGATCTTCAGCCTAAATACGTGAGAAAAGATTCTGGATGATACTGAAAACAATCAGTGTAAAATATCAATTTTTTTGTAGTGTCTCTTTTTATTTTCCAAATTTTTGTTAGGTATAAGTTCAGCATTGGGGTTTGAAAACACTAAAAGCCCTCGGCTTATATTTTTCAGATCAAGATAAATTTGCCACGTTGGATTTGCCACGAATGGACAACTGCTGCCAAAACCTTCCTGGAAGACCACCCCCATAACGTCGCCATTCTCCAATGTTTTTCAATCAAAAAATTAATTTGAACAGTTCAACTATGTAATAAATTGTACCTAAAGCTTCATAAATGTAAAACTTTATGTTCCTTTCCAAAAAAAAGTTTAAAATTGACTTTTTCTTCGTCGTCTGCATGTATTTTCCTTCTTAAAGTTGGGCCTAGACCGCACTCGCGTTCCTCGCAATCGATCGGCAATCAATTCTGAGCGCGTGTACCGTTGGCGAAAATTAATTTAAAAAAAAAGAAACTAGACACACAAATAAATATAGCTGTAAGCTCGGAAATTTGAAACTGGCTATCGATAATTGGCCAATGAATTTTCCTAATAGTCGAAGCGTAGATGGGCCCCTTTTTTCCATTTTTTATAAGAATGGCTATGGTAATTTCGTTACTGTCATTTTTTTTTGTTTTTTTTTTTTTAATTGGGAATCGGTGTCGCGGTTTTATCGATTTTATCGGTATACAGAGGTGGGCGTCCATGTAAAATTGAATTACACTTGGCTCCACACTGCTGCGTAATTTCGCGCTATATTGCCAGCGTAGTTCGGTTTTCATGAAATGTTCGTCAACGCGCTTTCGAGCCATCCGCGAAGAAGTATCGGAGCAGCAGGTCTATGACCCGCACCTGTCGTTGATGGCGTTGTCATATGCCAGCACGCGTTTGTTATATACGCGATATATGTTGCGATCGGAAATGGACGGAAATGTGCTCGCAATTGATGAGATAAGTGTGTCATATATATGGATGTATATATATATATATATATAAATGTGCGCTAACATTATCATAAATATCTAAGCGAGTGGGAGCCATAAAAATGGAAAATTGCTGGCACATCAGATTTATGAGACAAGGTCGAAAAAAAACTGGCCGGAAGGAAAAAAAAAGTTTTTATATCGACACATGCGATGTATGTAAATGTACATATGCCTGAACAAGGGGAGAAGAGAGAGAGAGAGAGAGAGAGAGAGAAAAGAAATGATACACACCGAATATAATAAATATTGAAATTTATTATATTATTATTGACTGTGAATACTTAACTTGTTTATGACCATTTCATGAATACAGGAACTATACCATCGCTACTTGAAATATATATAGATATATATTTTTTTATTAAATTTTGTTTTTTAATACTATTTTATATTTATTTATTTATTCATATATTTGTAATTATTTTTGGGCCGATGTTATATATATTTTTAAATATTGATTGCTGGTGTAGTTTAATTTATATCCACACATATATATATATATATATATATATATATATATATATGCAGCCTGACTCAAAATCGTTGACCATCAACCGAAAATAGTGATGCAAAAAAATTTTGGAAAAAAATCTTTAAAAATTTAGTGAGTCCGAAATGACAAAATACAACTTTTTACTCCTTAAACTAAATTCTTTTTATTCCTTAGACAAACTTCATAGTTTTCAATTTACGCCACACGATACCGGCTGTTCGAAAAAGTGCCGTTTTTTTCAAGAATAAACTAAATAACTTTGCGAAAAAAAAACGGAAATACTTTTTTCAAGAAACGAAACGAAAGCTAACGGTATCCTTTTCGAAGATCTTAATTCTTTTTTTCAAAGTCCAGCACGCGATTCTGCAAAGTGCGAAAATCGTGAACAAACTGGCATGCTCAAAATGACGTACTGAGTACAAAAAAAAATTGCAAAAATACAAATAAAAAAGCAAAATGAAGTGAAGGGATATTCCTTTTTTTGTCCGGATAGAAAACTTACAGGGTGCCCAATACTTTTGAACAAGGCTGTATATATATCGGTTTTTCTTTACTTTTTAAAAACTATTTATCATTTTTTTTCACTGAGAAAAAAGAAAAAGACGATCGAAAGAGAAAATTCGAAGGAATTGATTGATTCTTCCTTTTCTCTTTTGTCAGTGAAGAAAACGTCAAAAAGATTTTCTAAAGTACAATAAAAAAAACGACATATATATGGTAGAAAGCAAATAAACTACGAAAAAGTTAGGGCTCATTTTTCAAACGGGACTAATTTTTTCGTACTCCATATGTATATATATATTACTAAATATTCGGTTGAACGAACTGATTGATTGATTGATTGTACTTTCTCCTTTCGGTCAGTGAATAATCGATCCCTAAGATCGCGTCGATAGTTTAATTGTACGAATAATAATGTCGATTAGATCGTAAATATTGTATCGTTGAATAATCAATCGGCGTTTCGAAGTTTGTCAAACATTATTTGCATAGAAGCGTGGGTGCGCGGGTGCGCTATGTATATTATTTGTGCTTGAACCCGTTGATCGTACAGATTTTCGACTATTTCCGAGGCTGTTTGACGCTTTTACGAATGCACCCACACCCACACCCACACACACACACACACACACACCCACACACACACACGCCCACACACACACACACACACACACGCACACGCACACACACACACATATGTATATCACGAACACACCGTGGAAAAGTGTAAACTCAGTGGCGCACTCCAACGCAGCTCGCATCGACGTCGCGACATCGAAACGTTCCACACGAGCGTGTACGACGTGATCGTGCTCGTAAAATTTACGAGCGATTTACGGAAGCCGCGAGTTTGAAATTACGTTTGGAAAAAGCTTGAGGTGAGAATCGAGGCGTACGGGACGGGGGTCACGACGAGACGACAGAGGAAAAATTAAAGGAACGAGAGGAAAAGACGAGAGAATAGGTGACAGTTGAATTATCGATGTCGCGAAGGATTGCACGGCGACGACGATTTTCGGTATTAAATTAATTTGACGATTTAATAAGGTTGCGATGTTATTAACATTGAATATTGATCATTAACCTTTGAACTCATGAAAGTCCGTTTGCACCCCACTTTTTATTTGAAAAATGATGTTTTTACTGATTTTGTCCATTTTTCAGTCGTTAAATGGATTTATCATTAATAAAATCATAATGATAATTAAATGATGTCATATGTCTCGTACGACATTCTCTCCCTTATAAAATCATCTTTAACTATGTTTTTTGGTTTGCATTCGAAAAGTTTTATATATCAAAAACGTAATGAAGCTACGCAAGATTGGGGGGCCGAGAAAAAGTGAATTTTTTATTGCAAAATAGAAAAAGTGAATTTTTTATTGCAAAATATTGATAATCAATGACGTTATTATCATTCAAGTAAAGTTCCACCATTGTTGCATGGCTAATCGATGAAGATGGTTCTAGCAGCTAGGGTCATCTGAAAATAAAAATAACAATATGTATTATTGGCGTCATAATTAAACTTTTGTATGACCGGATACTTTTTTGACAATTTAAAAAGTACGAGAATGGCTAGCTGTAGAAGAAAAAGTTCGATTTTCGAGGTAAAAAAAAACTTGAATCATTTGTTATTAACAAATGGATAAACGTATGAAAAAAAACCCATCCCGTCATACGATGAAAAATGCTACAAACTATGCTCTGTCCGAATTTGAAGCGAATCGGACTTCGAGATTTTGAGATACGACTCATACCGTTTCATAAAACAAATACGTGTAGCTATGTAAGTAGCTATTTCTTAGTACTTGCATGCCACTAAAACTTATTTTCGGTTCGATTTTCCATATCATAGCGTTTATACTTTCGTTCGCCACCACTGAAATTCGGCTTCGTTTCAAGATCTGTATTTAAGACCGTTCAGGTACTAGTTTCGTAGAAGTGAAGGTAGAATCAATCTAAGGAAGTGCTGCACAGTGCGGTAGAACAAAATTAAGAGGCCAGTCCACTTTGGAGCCACGAAAAAAGGCTATTTTCGCGATTTTTTTTTTGAGGATTTTATAAAAGATATGAATATAAAAGTTGTTGGGCTTGATAAATAAAGTCTTGAAATACATTAAAAAAAATTTTTATTCATTTTTATTCATTTTTAAGTACAAAAACTATAGTTTAACGTAACGCCTCAAAAATAGGTGGGCTAGGTAGCTCCATCACAACTCGGTAACGGCTTGTCTGAAACAAAAAAATCAAAGTCCATTATATTCAGTATGACACCAGCTACAAAATGACCCTCGGATATAAAGTTTTATCAAAAAATAACAAAATGGCAGATGAAAAACGAATAAAGTAAAAAAAACGCCTTTTTTCGCAGTTTTTCGCAAAAAAAAGAGTAAAAATCAAAATTTTAAAACCATCGAGGGTCATTTTGTTGCGAATCATGTTTACAATATGTGGTTCAAATTTCAAAAGAATCGGTTTATTAGTTTTAGAGATACGATGGAGCTAGATTTTGAAAACGTTGTTTCGAGAAAAACGCGTTTGAAGTTTATACTATGAAAAACTCTTACCTAAACTCAATCGGCAATTCCTGCACCGTACAAAATCCCTTCTGATTGCTCATCATCGTCGATTTCTTCAAGTCTTGTTTGCTTTCGTTTGGTTCTGGTCTCTTTTGGGCACTCTGAACTGCGGCGGTTTGCAGAGCGAACACGCTCGTCATCGCGATTGTCGGCGAATCCGATGGCGATCGGGCCGAGTTTGACGCCCATTATTTCCATTATTTTAAGCACTGGACGAAATCCTTCATTAAAGACACACGCGGAAACTTTGCAGGCAATGTCTACGATTTTTTTGCCATTGAACATGTGTTTAGGTGCCATATTCCATACGCAGTTGTTAGAACTTGCATTATTGTTTTGCGTATGGCCACCTAAACACCTTTCGAGCAGTTCTGCTTTGGTGAGATCCTCATAAATGTTTAATGAATAACAGCGGGGAAAGAGGATTAAAAGGCCGATGGGTCGGCCGAGCGCGCTATACGCTCAGGTAGACGAAATGAGGTCCTGACGTTCAGGTAAAAAAAAAATACTTAGAGAGCTCGGATTTTCATAAAATTTTGACACAATATTTCTGAATGTATGTACTTTCGAAAACAGTAAAAAAGAATCGATTTTGTGAAATTTTCAAAGTGGACTGGCCCCTTAATACCTTCGTTAATATTGTGGGTACAGACTTCGCATTCAGCTTAAAATTTTCTTTGAGGTTCAAACTATGAGAAAGAAATTAAAACAAAAAATCGATTTTTCAAAAATTTCAGGATGGTGCAACCCTTTAAATTAAATAGAAGGGAGCTTTTTGCATCCCTATAGAAAATTTATTCTTCATAATAACCTTCGTACTAAACCATAAAAAAATCCACTCCCAATAAATGCCAAAGAGAAACTGCAAAAGCTAACATATACATGCATAACAGTATTTTCCATTCTTCGAAGCTGTGCATTCACGAGATTCTTTATTCCGCAGATTTTTGTGCTTCTCTTATTCTCATTTTGCTTCACCACTTTTATTATCTCCCTATGCACATGTACACACATACACACACAGACAGAAGAACCGAGGAAGAAGAAAATCGAGCTCACAGTAATACGCGTTTCGTTTTAATACGTTCCTCGCAGATATTTTTCTTTCAATTTCTACCCAGCCCTTTCCCGCTGCTGTAATGGTATTACGAATCCTCTATAGATTTTCCATCTCGTCGCCGCGTCGTATTTCCTCATAGGTTTGAGCGAATCGTAGTACGTCACTCACAATCAGAGCAGAGAAATAAAATGTCGGAGCGGTGGGAAGAAGTAAAGGTGAAATTGGCTGTCGGGTGTACAGAGGTAAAAGAGTCTTTGGTGAGAAGCCTTCCGAGTCTAGCGTCTTTCCATTCGTTGCTTAAATGTCGACAGGGGCGCGCCTTCTCGATGGAGGTAATTTAAGAAATTGTTTGTAAGAAACTGTAATTGGGAATTATACTCAAGAAATTTTAATTGAAAAATTATATTCAAGTAATTTTTGTTGGGAAATTGTATTCGAGAATTTTTAATTTAGGTACATTTAATACTATTCTTACTGAGGAATTATTATATGTTTATTTTTCATTTATTGCAATTATATAGTTATTTATTATTTGAAAAATTAATTATGTTTCTATTAGATGAAGTAAAAAGTTCTGAGCGTTTTTTCGCTTTATTTCGCAAATATGCGCTGTTTTGTTCGATAACTTTTGTCCATTTTGAAGGCAATTTCATAATTTCGCGATTGAAGAAGTCCTCGTCCCTATTGGTAAAAAAACTTGACCGGCTCGTTTTCACAAGCCTCTCTTGAGGCCAGTTTTGTACCATCAAGAAAATTTTGCAAATGTTTAAAAAAAGGTGATCATCGCTTGGTGCCAGGTCTGGACTATACGGCGGGTGCGATAGAACCTCCCATCCAAGCTCTCGGAGCTTCTGGCGCGTCATTAAAGATGTGTACGGCCCGGTCTTGATGGAACACAACACCCTTCCTATTGGCTAATTTTGGCTAATTTTGGTTTCCAATCCCACCAAACACACAGCAAAACCTTCTTGGCCGTTAATCCGGGCTTAGCATTCGTTTGGGCCGGCTCACCGCGATTGGACCACGATCTTTTTCGGCTGTTGTTCTCGTATGTGACCCATTTTTCATCGGCAGTCACCATCCGCTTAAAAGACGGGTCCATTTCGTTACGTTTCAGCAAAGAATCGCAGGCATCAATTCGGTCCAAAAGGTTCTTTTGCGTCAATTCGTGTGGCACCCATACATTGAGCTTCTTCTTGAGACCAGCCTTATGCAGATGGTTACAAACGGTTTTCTGGCTAATCTTCAGTTCCTGGGCAATGGAATAAGTGCTCACATGCCGGTCTGACTCGACGAATTCCATAATTTGATCGACATTTTCGACGATTAGCCTACCAAAGCGTGCCTCATCTTCGATGTCCATATTACCAGAACGGAATCGTTGGAACCACCGCTTTGCTGTTGCATTCGATATTGTATTGGCTCCATAAACAGCACAAATTTTTTTTGCCGCCTGCTCCACGTTTTCACCTTGGATAGTTTTATATCCTAGGGTCTTAATTTTAATATGGAACAAAGAATATGTAAAATCTTCAAAACTTGACGGATTTACCCTTTTTTTTTGGTAATTATGCATAAGTGGGGCACCACCCCAATTTCGATTTAAAATTCTTTTTTCGCCATGAAGTTGTTGATTCTATTATAGTAAGTGATATTACGTCGCAGGAGGCGGACATTTTCTATTAATTCCATAAGTTATGCGGTTTAGAAGTTCCCGGAAGCACGTGATAAGATAGGACATTTTTCAACATTTCAACACCAATATTGGGGGTTGGGGGGTGAGGGTGATGGAATGATGAAAATGAAAATTTATAGTGTGGAAGGAAAATCAATTTATTTATACAAAAAAAATCATAAAATAAAAAGCAACAATTATTTATTTTAAAAAAGTCCCAAAAGTTCTATGGCAAAGAAAATGAAATGAGGACGCAAACCATATTTTGAAGAAGGCTTCAAGAAAGCTTCTTTTATAAATCCCCCCACCCCCTACTCCCAATATAAGCGTCAAAACTTTCGAAAATGTCCTATTTTATCACGTGTTTCCGGAAACTTAAAAACTTCGTAACTTATGAAATTAATGCAAAATGTCAGCCTTTCAGGGCGGAATATAATTAGTAGTGGCCAATTAAAGCAGTTCATGTAAAAAAAAATTACATTAAAATTGTGGTAGTTCCCCACTTATGCATAATTACCCTTTTTTTGCTGCTTTCTCAAAACTATTACTTTACGAAACAAATCGTATCTCAAAATCTATTCGTCCGATTCAGTTCAAATTCGGACAGAGCATAGTTTATAACATTTTCTATCGTACGACCTGATTATTTTTTTCATACGTTTATCCATTCGTCAATAACAAAATGATCGAAGTTGTTTTTTTTTCTCTCGAAAATCGAACTTTTTTTTTCTACAGCTTGCCATTTTCGTAACATTCAAAATTTCCACAAAGTATCCGTTTACCGGAAGCTTTTATTCTCATACCAAGAGTACATTTTTATAAAGTATGAAGTGTCACTTTTCGGTAGCATTGCGGCTGGCTTTTGCGGAAAATATTGGGTGAAAGTGCGGTCCTTATCCACAAAGGCCCTTCGAACCTCTTTCCTCTTTTGGCGGTGTCCTGTCCAATTTCGTGGACGATTCGAGCCAGCACAATGACCAGAAGCGCGACGAGATGCTCCTCCGCCCGTCCCTCTCCCCATCACCATTTCGATAAGGTGCGGCGGCATGCTCTCAAATGACGTCTGTTGGACAGAATGTGGCGTCCCTTCGCCAACCTTGTCTCCCTTTGCGGTGGAGACGGCCCAAAGCCGGGAATTTTTGGAACCGGTCATAGACGCGGGAAACAGGAGGGTTCAGACTTGGGAAGGGCGTGGGCGGGGGTGGGGAGAGAGGGTTTGTGGTAACGGCGACAGGGTGTGTTGCGTGGCAGGCTGGCAACATTGGCAAGAAGAACCCACACGAGGATCAAGGCGCCCACGTCTGTGTGTGTGTGTGTGTCCCGCTGTGGTGACCGCGTTACAAAGGACGAACCGCCGCCATTTATTGTCCCTATTATCCCACCGCTGACCTCCGCGACCTCACTTTATCCGGGAAGGACCTCGCGTGGTAACGCACCTACCATTTCATCCATCCGTTCCCTTCGTGCTCTCGTTATTCCCTTTTCAACATCCGACCCTATACCGCGCTGCGAGTGGCTCATCATCTTCTTGTATGTGCGGCTATTTATGACGCCGTGAGCCTTTTTAGCTTCTCAACTGGCGTGAACTTCTTAGAGTTTTTGAAGGCTGATTGATTGGTGGCTTATTGTTGGCCTTCGTGCATACCTTTCAGCAAAATTGATACGTGCAAGGGACTGGAATGAAAAATGAAAGAATAAATAATAATTTCTTCTTTTTCTGGAATTCTTCTTCTTGAAAATGTTAAATTATATTTACATAACAATTTGATATTTGGTATATTGGAAAATATTGTAGTTAATGTATATTTAGTAATGAAAATAAAATCAATTTTATAAAATCATAAATTATTATTATTTAAATTATATCAAAAGTGTTATAATAATATTCATAATTTTTAATGAATAATTTTATAATTATTTATAATTCTATATATAATCTAGGGACAGGGATAAAAATTAAAAGAATAAATAATAACAATGATTGAAAATGAAGATAACAGAAGCAAAAATAAATATATCTAATTTATATAAAATAAATAAGATAATATTTAGTCAATTATATGAAATAATGAATTATCATTTAAATGATATTAAAAGGATTACATTCTTATATTAAAATATTAATAATTCTTTGTAATTTTTAATAAATAATTTAATGAATAATTTGATATTTACTTATCATTTTATATATAATGATGGGACAGGAATAAAAAATTGAAGAATAAATAATAATAATAATGGTTGAAAATGAAAATAACAGGAGCAAAGAGAAACATGAAGGCAAGAAAGAAGAAACGTAAATAAATAAGATTAAATTTTTTAAATTATATGAAATAATACATTATCAGTTGAATTATATTAAAAGTATTATATATTTAATTAAAATATTAATAACTATCGTTTGCAAAATACCTGAATCTCGTGTCGGATTGTTTTTTGTTTGTGTATGGTCATTACCGTATTTTCAACGGCAGCTTTGACAAAATTCATTCCCACGTGTCATACAGTCGTATAAACGCGAAACGAAGATCTATATCGCGCGTCGGTTCGTTTTGGCACGACGCACGAATCAAGAGAAGTGTAACCTTTGGCAAAAACGGTCTGCACTTATTTGCCAAGTTATAACGGCGAAAGTTTTGCGACCTGTTATACATCTCCCTCCCTCCCCCCTCTCTCTCTCTCTCAGGATAAGCAGGGAGAGAGAGAGGAGAAAGTCAATACAATACACTTGAACTTCTTCGCACGTCACGCACAATCGGACGAGGGTGGAGTTTATTAAATGGACAAAAACTTGTGCCGCCCTAATCAAGTACCTGATCGAGTTTATCTCTCGAGATGACTCGTCCTCCCAATCATTTGCACTGTTTTCTTAAAGTTAGAGGCATCGAAGCCTCAAATTCGGACTCGAGAACGACGGACAGAGAATACCATCAAACGATCTTACATCGAAAAGGATCTTTCCCAATTCGTTTGATCGAAAAATAAAAAAAATGATTCGTCTGACTTGGTTGATCGATTTGAGTCGAGAATTGAAAGTAACTTGGCTGCCACTATTTGTCAAATCCGAATTGCGTAATATTGTACAATAAAGTTTATTTATTTATAATTCATTATATATTGGTATTTTCAATTTTATTTATTTAAATAATTTTTTATTTTAAAATATTGAAAATTCTATATAATTTTTAATAAATAATTGTTAGCAAATAATTTAATAATTATTTATACTTTTATATATACCTTATAGACCCCATAATTCCCAAGTGGAGCCTCTCCACTCATCAAAGTTCCAACCAAAAATGATTTTAAAAAATGTCAAAAAAAATTCTGAAAAAATTCTAGCCACTCCAGTATGAACCCATGCAACTTTTTACCCTCTTGATATTTTCTTTGAAACTCTATAGTTCTTCGATGAAGCCTTTTTTTTCTAAAACATGTTTCTCTAGCTAAAAATGCAATACTGGGGCGAAAAAAATCGTACGAGACTTCATACAAAATAAAAATCTACGTTTTGATATCGTTTTTAAGTTTACTATGGAAAAAAATAAAGAAAAAAATGTCCACAAACTTTGCGGTTAGTTTTCGATGGCTGAAAAATAGCCAAAAAATAGCCACGTTCAAAAGTGCGTACCGGGGCGGAAAAAAAATCGTAAATAATTTCCTAAAAAAGGCAAAATAAAGGTAAATTTGTCTTCTTTAAAATTCCAATTGGGAAATTCAATTATCTTAATTTTTGAGTCCGCTATCTAACTTTTAGTGTGGTAAGAAATTTCGAGTAGTGTAACCAAAATTTTTGGCAAGCAGTGGATATCAAATATACAAAACAGCACAAAACACAATTTTTTAACAATAATAATTTATTCATCACTAATTAAAAATTATGAGTGTTCATTTTTTCATTTGCCTTAGCTGCCAATGTCCTCCAACCTTTGCTCTAATTGCAACAATTTTTTTTGTTGCTTACAAACCGTGGGAAGAATTTTAAAAAATCAAGCCTATCTTGATTTTATCTTTATTGACAATTATCTTGGGATAAAATTCTAGCCCTCGTCTATAGAATTTTCAGGAGCGAAGAACCGAAAGAACAAAAAAAAAGGATTGAGGAGTAGCTATACGAGTCCTTGATGCTATTGCTGATCACCTCGTTTACGTGAGTATACGACACACCTATCCATTGTTATCCGTTCATTCCCAATGTAATTTGGGTGATCACGAGTAAAGACGTGCACAAGGTATGTGTATGTGTGTGTGAGTGTGTAGTCTCGGCGAATAATTTATTACACCTAAATTCGGGAACATCGTCGCCCGTGTGTTATACGTACAAAGTTTCCCGTAGCTGAGCAGCCTAGGGCCCGTTTTAGATCCCTGTTGGCGAAGAGCTTCGGCACGAGGCGTCTCATCGTGTAGTACACGTCTAGCTTCCGTTTAGCCTGCGACCAGAATCAGCCTTGTGCTTAGCAGACAGTCATCTAATCTTCCGCCAGGTACATCTGCAAAGTCAGGTACCGGTTTGCTCGTTTTTTCTGACACACGTCCAATTACGCTTTTATCATTGTTTATCTTTAGCTGTACAATGATAATCTGTAGCTTTTATCATTGTACAACATAAACTTGTCACCCGGAAGATTATATCTTCTGAAAAGATTTCTTTAATATATATATACAATTATATTGAAGGGGGGGGGGGGGGGGGGGGGAATATTGAACAGGAGAAGGAAAGGGATGAGGGCTTTCTCTCTTTTTTTCTCCCATTTTTTAACCCATTTTCTACACCATTTTTGTCGACATGTTCTTTTTAATACGTGTTCTTTTACCATATCTTGTCTATGCACATGCAACAATGAAGAACAATATGAAATCGTCACCAGAAAGATATCTTCCGAAAAAAATGCTCCAATATATTTTCTATATAAACGAGGTCTCAAAATGACCTGACATTTTAAGGTAGTAGTTTCGCCAAGGCGTTTTTCTATAGATTTTATTTATTTATTTTGAGGACCCTATTCAGGACACTATGAAGTGATTACCTGCAAAATTTCAAAAGAATTTACCGTTGTGTATTCGACAAATTGGCAATCAAAGATTGCACAGTTTTACACGTTATCTTATGGGGAGCAGTAGAAAATTTCACATTTCACGCAATAACTTCGAAACTTTTCTACAGATTTTTTTTTAATCCTTAGTTGCAAAGGAACCTATGATGAAGTGGGTAAAAAAAATTATGAATTTTGACCGTCTAGTTTCAGAGATATAGCGATTTAAGGGGTTACGTGGATTTGAAAATTTCATAAAATCCATTTTTTTATAAATTTTATTATCTAATAGTACAATATGTCTAGAATATTCTCCCAAAGTTTTAAGTCAATCGGAGTAAAAGTCTAGGAGGGAGAGAGAGCCTTTGGGAATTCCCCCCGTTGGGAAAGATCGGCCGGAAGCGACGTAGGTATACGCATTTTTCTCAAAGCACTATTTTTGAAGTCGGTGGACACGATTTCTCAAAAACTAATGCACCGATCTTATTGAAATTTTGCATACTTCTTCAAAATAGCATTGACTAGTGAATGAACGAAGGTTTTTTTTCGACTACAACTAATTTTACAAGGATATACGTAGTATAAATTGTACCAAAAATTGAACTATTTTGCATATAACTCTGCCAAAAATTCAAATTTCAATTTTTAAAAAAATCCTTCGTTCAATCACGATCTATACTTATGTACTAACAGAAAAAAATTGGTTTTTTAATTTCAGATAAAGCTATCATGAGTTATCCTGACCTCCACGAGGACACTTTTTTTGAGGGGTCTCCGGAAACCAGGTCCCACCGGCTGCATTTCCCAAATTTTTGGATGAATTTTTTTTTTTAATATTGTTGAAATATTCCTCTTTTATGTGCTTAACATTTTGAATAAAATAATTTATATATTATATTTTAAAAAAAATAGAGAAAATATGCTTTTTCTCTAGTGCCAAATATCACGACAAAAATTCGCTGCGACGTTGCCACGATCTCCGCGCTCGCTAGAAACTACAGTAATGTGTGCATATCCGTATACGCAGAGTATCTACGTATTAGTAGCCAGAATGGTTAGTCTGATACAAAAGTGAGGGTTAGTTGATGGAGGAAACCTTATTATTTTTGGAACTCCAAACATTATATTAAGGCGTTATCATCATTACTTTATAAATGTTTACATCCCGATAAGATGTATTATCTACATTACAAGGATATTTCGCAATATTTCGAAGCTATCATCGATTGAGCGAAGAATAAACTTTTCAACGTGACTGTGGCGTGACTACTATCTTAAATTGAGCGTCATTTTTTTTTGTGGCGAACATAGAGTACTAATCTTTGACAAGTGACATCAAAAAGTATTGAGGTTACTCATAGAGAATGACACGATCGAGCAACGAATAAAAATAGTGAAAATTCACTACAAAAATAGTGAACATTTTTCAGAGACGATTCGAAAAGTCCGCACGTCTTTTGGTCATCATAATCCACCATCTCGTAACACTGTGGTGAATTGAATCAGAAAATTTGATGTTAGTGGTTCAATTTTGAGCGCGAAAAGCAATGGCCATCCTCGTACCCGTTGATCCAATGAAAACATAGCCGCAGTGAGTGCGACTGTTGACGAAAGTCCTTCCACCTCGATTAGCCATCGTGCTCAACAATTGAACATTTCAAGATGCTCTGTGCAGCGAATTTTCACAAAAGATCTGCATATGCATACTTACAAGATCCAATTGACACAAGAACTTTGTTTCAAACATAACCTCCATGTTCGTATCTTATATTAAAATAAAAATATTCGTACTTTTCAAATGAATAATACGTTTTATTAATAAATTTAAATGTCCAGTCATTTTCAGACACCCTTTATATAGGCTTTCATGCATAATAACGTTTCATGAATTTTATGCAAAAAGTGCAATATAACATACGACATTTGTCAAACGAAGTAGCGAATATATATTGATAAACTTTTCGCGATTCCGTATCTATATATGGGACTGCGTAACGCGGATGCGGTTGACGCTTCGCCTGAAAGGGGTGCCATACGGCGGGGGATGTATTATATACATATATATATATATATATATATATACGTGAAAAATGTCGCTCACATACACGGACGCGTGCACACATGCGCGCGGAATCGTTGTAATTTGTATCCGTGACAGTCGCAAATGCATCTGTGCTCTTGCGGTGCGCGCGCGGTTATGCGCGCACCAAGGGGAATCGCAGTCCCCAAGGGAGAACAATATTATCGGTGAGCGCGGAGGCGGCGGAGGTAAGGGCGGTGATATGCTGAATATATTCAACCGCGGTGGAGAGCGAGAGAGAGAAAGGGAGGTAGAAGTGCGCATTTAAGGGGTTACACCACCTTGGGGCTCGGAAAAATAGGTATAAGAATAAATCAAAAGTTTGCCGCGACTATCTATCTATATATATAAAAGGCACAGTCCTGACTGACTGACTGACTTCGGCCAGCCTAAACCGCTTAAGGGGGTACGTGGGTTTCGAAGCCAAAAAAAGCATATTTTCTCTATTTTTTTTTATATATATAATATATAATTTATTTTATTTAAAACATTAAGCACATTTAATATTTCAACAATATTTAAAAAAAAATTCATCCAAAAATTTGGGAAATTCAGCCGGTGGTTTCCGGAGACACCTAAAAAAAAGTGTCCTCGTGGTGGTCAGGATAACTCATGCTAGCGTTATCTGAAATTAAAAAACCAAACTTTTTCTGTTATTAGATAAGTAGAGCTCGTGATTGAACGAAGGAAAAATTTATCGCAGTAAAATTCTCCGCAAATACTCTTTTTTTTGGCAGGAAATTTGACATGGTTCACACTATGAAAAAAAAAGTTTACACTTCAACGAAATGGAATACACTGAATTTCAACCTTGCTCATAGTATTTCTTTAGTTAAACTACATTACCATCTTAAACTACACGCACACCGTTCCAGTCACGCCATTTGTTGGAAAACAGCGAGAACTTATTCAACGTCCCAATATATATATATATATATATATATATATATACACATATATATATATATGTATAAAGTATTATACAGAAATATACCATGGCTCTCTGCATTGAAGGCGATCACCAACTTCCTCACGTACGCGCGCTCCTTTTTCTCGAAATACCGCAGTAGGGACGAGCTGCTAAAAAAAATATTGTCTCAAGTACAATAGAGATTTGCATCAACCGAGGAAACGTCGCCTCGTTTGCCTCGGCTGGTCCAGGACTTTCAACGCCAATCGACACTTTGAGGATTCTCCAAGATCCTGAAAGCTCCTCGAAGCTTTTTCAAGAGAACGAAATACTGAAACGCGTAGCAAGATATCGCTCAGTAGTTCAATACCACAAATACGAATCAACGAATAAATGTTAATTAATAATTAATAAAATTAATTAATAAAATAAAATAAATACAACCAATGATATCAAATACAGTGGATAAGATTAATAACAAATAAAATAACGCTAATCAAGTCACCTATTTTTTCCGCCGTCTATTCCAATGTGCCCCCTTAATAATAAAAATAAATACGAGGAGCAAAAAAATCAATAAAATCCCAAAGTACGATCGGCCAAAAATAAATAAATTTCCAAAATACAAACTGAAAAGCAAACAAGTAAAGAGATAATGGAAACAAAATAAAAGGCGAAGGAGGAGAGTGCCTCGAAACCGTTACCGGAGCGAAACAAGTATACGTAATCCGCGGATATCGCGAATCCTCGGATCGACAAATCCTAATTTCACGCACTGACGATCGACGATATGGATTTGGCAAAGGAGCAAGGAAAATACGTGAGCCAGCCAGCTAGGAGGTAAGGAGTTACGAGGGGGCGGGGGGGGGGCAAGGAGCAGGAAGACTACTACTGGATTCGTGCATCGTATGTCTATGTGCGAGGCTTTAGGTGGAAACGACGATAAGCCACTGACCGAACTACGTAACAAGCTACGAGATTGGCTCGAGTTACAGCTACATCTTCCTCAAGCTTTCAAATTAACTTTTCATCCTTCTTCCTCGCGGGAGAATTTCCCGCCGGAATTCCCTCTATCGTGCACCGATAACGCTATCCTGTATTATCGATCGCTAAAAAAAAAAAAATTCAATTAAATCTCACTTCGAAATGCATCTTTGATAATGTTTTCTCGATCACGTGATGCACGCGAAAAGTTTTTAACGACTTTATGTTTTCACCGTGATGCAGCAAAAAAATCTTTATGTAGTTTAAGTTTTCAAGGAGATTTCTTGCAAACAAAATTCCAACTGAATTAAATCTCATTGATCTACGAAGAAATGCATCTTTGATAATTTTTTTACCTCCATGACGTGATGCACGAAAACAGTTTTTCAGGAGTGTTTCCTATTTGGAATTGAATTATCTTCATTCTGCTGTACTCAAAATGGAATGTTAATTTTCTACCAGAATGCTCAAGTTTTTTTCTAGCGAATAATGCTCATTGAAAAACTACGCTGTATTTTTCAAGCTGAATGAAGATAATTCAATTTCGAATACGATACACTCCTCAATAAACTTTTTTTTCGTGCAACTCGTCATCGTGGAAAAAAATGATCATATATTTTAAAGTTGGTAAATGGAATTTAATTCAATTAAAAAAAAAGTATTTTTAGGAGTGTTTCGTATGCGGAATTTAATTCTTTTCTATATGTTGTCAGAAGATGGAATTTTCATTTTTTCCCAGGACCTTCATTTTTTTTTGTCAAATACTACTCATGACAAAAATAGGCTGCATTTTTTTTTTCGAAGAGGACTCGAAAAATTAACAATCATTTTTTCCTCGGTCGTAAAATCTCCGCTTCCTAATAAAAAAAGGCCACCCTGCATAATAGACTCTTCTGAGGGTCTGCATAGATACCTGAAAAAATTACCTCTATACTTCGCTAACATATTGTATATAAGTAGGCACAAAAAAAAAATTCCTTGAGGACAGGTTACCGTCGAGAAGCATGAAAAATGCAAGAATTTCGGGATTTTTTTTATATAAAATAAATACTTTTGGAAATGAGTTTCAACCTATTTTATTCTTCTATCAATGGAGAGTAAATTTCAATTTTATTTATAAAAAAAATCCAAAATAGCGATTCCAGCTTCACAGCCTTGCCAATACATCTGAATCAGAAACAGGTTAAAAATTACTAAACTAGATTAAATTTAAGGGGTCTTATCGTTTTTCGTTTTCTGAAAAACCCCTGGATAACAAAATGGCAGCCGTTTAACAAAACCAATTTTTTTTGCGTCAATGGACGAAAAAAAGAGTTTTCTAAATCAATTTTTGACAAAAATCGCTTCCTGATGGCCTCTGCAAATTGAATTTTCTTTCTGTTGCGCAGAGATTCATGTAAATTAGATATGAAAATATCCTTTTACCCACGTGTTCTAAACAATTTAAAGATGAAAGTTACGTAAAAAAAAAAAAATCGTATTTGTCATCGTCATGATGGGTCAAGAGTAACCTGCCCTTGAATTAAATGAAATTTTTCAATGTAATCCAAATTTTCTTCTCGTCCAATGAATTTATGTTTTCCTTTTTTTTTATCTTTCAACACCCAAGGCACTCGAGCAAAATCGTGGTACACATTCGTTAGTCGTCCACGAATTTTCCCATGGGCTCGCGAGTTTCTTGCTCGCGCGCCACTGCTGGCCGCTCATTTGCTCTCTTCGATGCACGGGCCTCAATCATCAAGCCTGGAATGTTGTGTAATCTGGGCGAGAGATACATGGAATTTCTCGCTTGGTTGTTCGTCAAAGAGATTCTTCGTTCGACCGCATATCCACTGCGGCAACGGCTTGTACAACGTTTTGCGCAAATGTTGAAATCCCGTTTGATGCGTTACGCGTGTATATATATATATATATATATATATATATATATATATATATATATATATTATGTGCAACTTTCTAATTCGCGCGGTAACGTAAAGCGCGCTATCAAATAGCAAATTGAAACATGCTGTACGTGGCGTTAGAGCTTTTTTCAAGCGGCTTTTTTTTGTTAGGCTTTCTGTTTTCACGTACAATTTTCAGCGAACAAATTTTATCTCTTGACGTAATTAAGGGGTTACATCACCTTGACGCTCGGAGAAATAGGTATACCTTTTTTTAACTTGCCGTGACTATTGAATATATAAAATAATTTTTATTTTTCACAAATACATTATAGTTTAAAGCCTTAGGCCACTCTGGAGGCAAAAAAATAACATATTTTGTGATTTTTTTTCAGCTAAACCATAAAATAAATTGGAATTACAAAATAGGGGTTTTATTATACACGTAATTGACTATATAAAATTATTTTTTCACAGCGATACATGTCAAAATGGCGATTGTGCAGCATTTTTTCGATGACACTTTTATTTCTGGAAGGTCAACAGCCGGACCAACAGCTCTTATAATTTTTGAGTTATGATGAGACACTAAAGTTTTTTCGATTATATATAAGAATAGCTATAGAAGTACCTGGGATTTTTTTGATATATTGCTTTTTGTCATAATGGCGCATTTGTAAAAAAAAGTATAAAATGCCATGAGAAAATCGTCAGAAAATTGTTTATAAAAAAAGTATGCAATATAATAAACAAATCCTACGTAGTGCCGCAGAAAATATAATTCTAAATATACAGTTAAAATCTCAAGTGAATCGGTTGAAATTTGTTTGAGTTATGAGTCCGGTCGATTTGAAAAATGTAGTTTTTAGATAAACGCGTTTAAAGTTTGTAGAAAGTCACGACATGAATCAAGAGGGGTTGCGCTAGTATTCGAAAATCGAGTACTTAGAGATTTTTCATACTCATAATCTTTTGGAATATAATTTTATAGATACTATGGTACATTTTTAACAAAAAATATCGATTTTTGGCAAATCCTGGAGTGGCCTAAGGCCTTAATAAACAACAATACTGTCTTTAAATTCGTGTAATTTCTTGGGTAAAAAAAATAAGGCGATTTCTTGAAAAGAAAAAAAAATGATGTAATTTCTTGTAAAAAAAGACATCGCTGCTGGTTTCTGATCGTAAACAGTAGGCGATCCAAAAAAGAATCAACCGAAGATAGGGCGAATATCTATATCTACGTATAATAGTGTAAGGGCTGCTTTGTGATTTTTTATTTTTAGCAAATTTTTTTGCAGATCCTTTATACGAACTGAAATACGTAGAGAAATCGTATATCGAAAAGAAAATGTCCAATTAGTATATATATATATATATAAGGTGTAGTAAAAAGAAATCCATTATTTTTGCATGGAATTGAAGGCTTTATTTAGCATACTTAGAATGATCCGATTTAGGTCTAATATGCACCGTTTTGATCGATAACTTGTTGCCACTTTGAAGGTAATTTCATTATGCTTTTCTCATAGAAACCCTCGTCCATATTGGCAAAAAGATGGGACAGTCGATTTTCACAAGCTTCTCTTGAGGCGAATTTTTCACCAGAAAAATCATTCGCCATAGACAGGAACAGGGGGTAATCACTTGGTGCCAGATCCGGACTATAAGGTGGATGCATAAGAACCTCCCAACCAAGCTCCCGGAGCTTCTGGCGAGTCACTATCGATGTGTGTGGCCTGGCGTTGTCCTGATGGAACACAATTCCTCTCCTATTGGCCAAAGCTGGCCGCTGCTGGGCGATTGCTTCCTTCAGACGGTCCAATTGTTGACAGTACAGGTCCGAATTAAGAGCTTAGCCGTAGTGGAGCAAGTGATAGTAGATGATTCCCTGCCAATCCCACCAAACACACAGTAAAATCTTCCTGACCGTCAATCCTGGCTTGGCCACCGTTTGCGCCGGCTCACCGCGATTCGACCACGACCGTTTTCGCTTGACGTTGTCGTAAGTGACCCACTTTTCATCACCGGTCACCATCCGCTTCAGAAATGGGTCGATTTTGTTGCGATTCAGCAGCGATTCGCAGATGGAAATTCGGTCCATGAGGTTTTTTTGCGTTAACTCGTGTGGCACCCATACATCGAGCTTCTTTTTGTATCCATCCTTATTCAAGTGGTTCCAAATGGTTTTTTGTGCAATGTTTAGCTCCTGGATAATCGAAACAGTGCTTACATGACGGTCGGACTCGACGATTTCCATTATTTTATCGACATTTTCGACAATTGGCCTTCCAGAGCGTGGTGCATCTTTGACATCTTTGACATCAACGAAACCAAAATTGCGCGTGATTGGCTGTTACAGTATCAGGACCATAAACGCTATTCACATTTTCAGCCGCCTGGCTTGCGTTTTCGCCTTTATCGAAGAAAAACTGTAAAATATGGCGTATTTTCACTTTGCTGGTGGCCATCTTTGACGCGCCCTCAAAAAATATTGAGTCAAGCAATCACAAAACTATCTGAAATGTTTATTTTAGTACGAAATCTTATCTTTCTAACGCCGTCTAGCGTAATCCGATCGCACTTATACAACGCGAGATACAGATTACTAAAGCCATCTATTGCAAAAATAATGGATTTCTTTTTACTACCCCTAATATATATATATATATATATATATATATACTTATCGGTATATAAAAACATGAGCATCTAGTTTAATCCTTCGTGATCACACTTCCAAATTCAATCACGGTGGTCACACTGGGTCGATTCGACCCAGACAGTTAAAAAAAAAGCATTGTGACCAAACTATCCTTCCGAAGTGGTTCAAAAAATTACGGAACATGCTTTGAACTTTCTAGATGATGTACAAAAAATGTATTTGCAACAAATAAAATGGCGACATGTTAAAAAAAATCATAAAGAGGTGAAACCGCAAAAAATACACTTTTTCGCGCAAAAAATCATAGTTCCGTGAATTTTCAACATTCTTACCTAAAATTTGGACGTGATACTCCTTAGATATGATACTTTTGGAAAAAAAATAGTAGCATAGTGCGCGTTCCAAAAAAGTTATTTATTCCGACACGTGAAGAGGGTCGATTTTATGATATGAGGATACTTCAAACTCCAGGTAAGATGGTGAATACAGTCCCATTTGAAGCCGGGTACTATTATATATTTACGCCAAAAGGTTGATCGACGGGTCGATTCTACCCAGTGTGACCGCGAACGGTTAAAAACTCTGTGACATTAAAGAATATATATATATATTTGTTTTCATAAATATTTTTCTATTTCCTAAATTCCAGCGGTTCGAATATGTGTGTTCTCTTCAATCCAAAGTACTACGATAGAATTTCCTTCTGTCAGTGCAAAATTAAATTTCCGCAAAATGTTTTCTCATCAAAAGCAACATTGCAGGCGTGTATTGAAAGTGGTGGCCATCACTTTGAGCACGTTTGCAGTGTTTTTTTTTTCAATCGATTCTACGCTAAGACCTTAAAAAATTCTTTTTTTATCGATTTTTTATACTAAATCTTGATCGATCATCTTTTGAGCACGTTTGCACTATTTTTTTTTCAATCGATTCTACGCTAAGACCTAAAAAAATTCTTTTTTTATCTATTTTTTACACTAAATCTTGATCGATCATCTTGAAATTTGGGGTCGGACTTATTTTTAGTTCCTTGATGAAATTCCGAAGAAAAATATAGTGGTACTATTGTAAAAAAATATAAGTGACCTTGAAATCTCCGAAACGCCTCTATCCGAATGAACCTCGCAGCCAGTACTCGCCGAGCCCCTTTGAACTGTGCAACTTTTGTATGATAAGTTTTCTGCTAAGTCTGATAGGTTAGAAAATATTTCTACTGTTAATGGTGGTTGTCTGACCCGGTGTATACGTGTAATATTTTCGACATAAATAAAACACCAGGAAAATATATGTGCAATACAATTTTCCGACAAATCTTCCATATTCGCGCACATATATTTATCAAACGTATATAATTTCGTATGCGGAAAGTCCAATAAAAATGCGTCGTTTATCTTCGTTCAGACTTTGCTCTTGTCGCCGCGCGAAGACGAGAGATATATACGGCGAGAAAAGTCCATGGTATTTGGAAAAGAACGCGCATGGTCATGAAGACAGTGGCTGAGCTAACTGAACAGTTCATTGGTAGTGTAATATTTACTGAGGAAATATTGAATCAGCGTGGGATGGGCCTCAGCGACTATCCGGCGTGAGAAGCTTTGACCGGAGCCAATACTCGAATGAGTGATAACTGGCAAGTGCCACTGAATTCGTGAGGGGACCAGTACGGGCTACGTAAAACTCCAAGGGATCGTAAGAGTCTCAGAGTACAAGGATAAATTGAGAGAATAAATTGAAAAAAATAAATAAAAATTTAAATTAAAATGTTCAATTAGAAAAACAACAAAAAAATTAAATTGTAAAATTTAAATAAAAATATTGAATTATAAAAATAGAAACAAAAATAAATATGATTATAAAAGCAAAAACGAAAATGTATAATTATAAAAATAAACAAAAATTGCATTTTTGTTATTTTCTCTCAATCCGATTGTGGGAGAATTAAAAATATTTAATTTCAATAGGATCCATTTAAATCAAATAGGTTTTTTCCTTGTCTAACACCCTACTACGAGCCTATTAGTTTCAAATATATTTTTTATTCGTTCAAGCTATTCTTTTTAAATATTAAACATATTCAAATTAAGTAAATAAAGATTTGATTCAAATTAAATAAATAAAGATAAAACACGATACATCGCATGAATATGAGAAAGGAATATACGTTCATGAAATAAAAGTGCGATGAAAAAAAAGTTAAATTATTTCTCATTTTTTTCACTAACAAGGCTGTTATTTGGAAAAAAAAGAAAGGTAACGTCGTGCCTTTTATTAACAGGCGCGACTATTTATGTATAGAAAGACTAACCCTTTTCCTCAACTGCAGAATGTTACAATAGTCTTCTGATAAAAACAAAGCCATGAGATTTTTGAGAGACTGCATCGTTTACCATTTTTCCGTCTGTCTCTTTTGTCTTATGCTACCAGATGAAACCAAATCACAGATTTATTAGGAACAAATGAAATACTTAGTTATTAGACGATATTGAATAAATCTTGATTTGAATAAGTAAATATATTTAAAATAAATAATTTTAACAATGGAATGCAATACGGAAAATTTGATTCCACGAAAAAATCTAGTTAATTCAAATAAAAAGAAAATCAAATAGGCGCATCTAGTTAATATCAAAAGAATTTTCCTGTCAGTGTACGAAGCATCGTCAATCCTCAATAATTAATTTTCAAATATGTCTTTAACGATGGAAGAGATTCTGATTTTGTGTTTGGGTTCGTTTGGACATAATCCACCCCCACGAGGCGGTAAGAGCTATCATTGAGAAAAGAAAGGGAAAAAATCCGTGTCAAACGGAAAGAGAAACAAATGAAAATCAAAAGCGCGATAATACGAGGCAAATACACGGGGCTCTGAGTTGTTGTCACGTTGCGAGAAAAAAAGGGTAAGGAAAAAAGAAAAAGAATGAAAAAAAAAGAAACAAAGTACGCTTGTCCTGTTCCCTGGAGGGTGTTGGCGCTTTCCGTACCGCACTACGTCGCGGTGGTGGTGTTGGCGCTCCTGTTGTCGCTGCTACGTCTCCTTCACTCTAGGCAATCCTCCGCCAACGTCAAACCCTTTCCTACAATGCCAGGGGCTTCGAGGATCTAGCCAACCCTCTCCCTTTCTCTCGGTCTCTCTCTCTCTCTCTCTCTCTCTCTCTCTCTCTTTCTCTCTCTTCGCAGCCCTTCTTCCGATCCTTTTTCCTCCACCTCTTTTTTCTTCTTTTTCTTTCTTCTTCTTCTTGGCGAGGGCGAATTTATTTTCTCATAAGATATAGCTGTGTGTACTCGGCGCTCTTCCGTGGCCCTCGTGCCAAGGGCTGCCGCGTGCAATTATGTAAAAACTATGCTAATAGAAATTGCACACTGGGAAATCCATTTTTGAAGACGAGTTCCCGCGAACCGCTTTCGTGTATGGTCTTTCCAACACATTTGTACATTTTTTGCATGGGCAATTATAAATAAATCGAATGAGTTATTAGAAATTAGACACTCAAGAACTGTTGTTAATATTAATTTTAGATTGAAAAAAAAGTCACAGACGAAATTTAAACGGATCCTCAAGATCTCCATTTCCGTTGGCTCAGTTTTTTTTACACCAAGAGAAATGTATCGTATGTTCAACCATATTTTTTATTTCCCCGAGGGGATATTTTATAGTCACGGTTACTGCCTAAAATATAGTACTGCTTATTGATATTTTAGCAGTTGCGTAAATTGTGCACAGATGTTATCAACCAACAGTCTTACAAGCATACATTGATTGTTCAATGCTATTCAATATAGTAGGTTTTCATAAAATGGATATTTCCTTACACTAGCAAGAAATAACTCCCCTAATCTCATGCGTGTGAAACCAAACATCAAGAACAACTGGGTGTTGCATCACGAGAATGTGCCTTGTCGCACAGAAATTTCAATAAATGAGTTTATTCCACTCGGTACGATAATGGACGTTTTAGGCACGCTTCGCGTTCGTAAAATCCCATTTTTACACCGCGTACAATACAACTTCGTATAATACTTGACAAAAAAAACTTTTTCGTCCTCGTGTCATAATGTACTATTCTAGCCAGTTAAAATATTCCTGTGGCTCCTCAGCATCCTTTGAAAAATAACCTCAAGGTACGTCATTTTGGGACACTTGAAAGTATTCAAACGGCTGTAACCGTCCAGCTAAAGGCTATTCCAGTATCCGAGTTCCAGTACTGCTATGAGGATTGGAAGAACCGTCTCCAGCGCTGGGTGGCGTCCCAAGGAGGTTGTTTTGAGGGAGATAATATTGAATTGTAATTCTATTCGAATGAAAAAATTCAGAAAAATCAGTCTCATTACTTAATTTACATACCTCGTATGTACATCAATCATGGCGTGCTACTGTTATCTCTACTTTATTGACACAATCTGCAAATTGCGTCTTCCATATAAGTAAAGATTACCATAATTCTTTTCATATAGCCACTTTTCGTAAGATCTTGTAACAAATTATACTCGACAAATGTTAATGTCATTGAGTAAATTTCTCTCTTCACGAGCTTCATTAACCCTCTTTCATAGAAGTCTTGAGATTTTTGGGCAAAGAAGTCATCCAAGCAGATTTTGAGTACGTCCAGGGAACTAAAGGTGCATGGACTGTACGGTGGCTGCACAAAAACATCCCATCCAAGGACGTCTCTTTTGCCGGGTCATCGGAGAAACGTGTGGTCAAGCGTTGTCCTGGTGGAACAACTACACCCTTTCTGGTCGCCAATTCGGGCAGCTTTTGATCGATTGCTTGCTTTAATTTGGCCAGTTGTAAGCAGTACTTAGTTGTATCAATGGTTTTGTTGGGTGGCAGCAGCTCAAAACAGACGATTCCTTTCCAATACCACCAGATACAGAGGATAATCGTCTTCGGGTGTAAACCAGTCTTTGCGACCATCTGAGCAGCCTCCCCGAGCTTCGATCACGATCTTTTTCAACTGACATCGTTGCAGACAATACACTTTTCATTATCGATAATTATTCGGTTTAAAAATGGCTTGTTTTGATAATGTTTGAGCAGCAAATCGCAGGCTGAAATTCCATCTACTAAATTATCCTCGCTCAGTTCATGCGGCACCCAAACATCAAGCTTGTTTACCATCTCAAGTTCCCGTAAATGCCTCGTAACAGTTGATTGGTCAATGTTGAGATTATGTTCGATCTTTAGTCGCTAAATGCCGGTCGGTGTTGATTAAAGCCTTTATTTTATCGACGTCAGTAGTGACTGGCCGACCAGAGCGAGGAGCATCTTGGAGATGAAAATCCGAAATTTCGCATACCACTTCCGACACACACTTTCGCTCACGGCATTCTCTCTGTATACGGCGCATATCTTTTTGTCAGTTTGCAACACGATTGTGACGTTTCGGGAATAAATAAATGAAACACATCGAAAATACATGCATTTCATATAATTAAACTTCCTATACGTCACGGATCTGATGGATACTTTTTTTTAAATATTGGCACTAGTTTCAGCTTTCACTTAATATATGACACTTAGTATGGTTGACGCATGTGCGAGCGGAGAAACAACTGCAAACGACAACCGTCGGAATTTATATATTATATATATATATATATATATAAAGGAAAATGTACATATATAGCGATGTAGGGTGACGTTTCTACTTCGCAGAGGGTAGTATCCCGTTTTCCTGCGCATTTTATACCGCTGTGACACGCTTGGCGTCTTCCAGCATCGAATCCTCCTGGATAAGGCTGGATAAGGATTCAGTACTAGGTACTTGCACATACACACACGAACATATATAAATATATATAGCAATAGTAAAACCGAAAGGCCGAAGAAAAGTGTGCGTGCCTTGCTCGCCTCTTCTTTCCTAGTGCGAACGAACAAAAGGTTTATTAGGTCCCAAGGCATCGATTCTCGCGGCGGCCAAAGGACGGAAGAGCGTCGAGGTCCGGTGGCCGATATAAAGACTGCTCACGAAAGAAGGAATTACGAGCGGAACGGGCGCTTCGGTCTAACATTCGCATCATCGGTGGAATTTTACGTAGAAGCGGAATTCCAAAATAATAATAATCAAAAATAAATGGACAAAATATAGATAATTTGCACATCCAACAGAGATAAAACGTAAACTAGAAACATTTTTTCATTGCATCAGCAAGGCCCGAATGGATACAAACGTCGTAGTTTCCATTTGTCGCCATACCATTCATATAATAATAATTATTATTATTATAATTATATTTATTATTCGAGCTAAAAGCATTAAAAATTGGATTTAGCCTCAATAATAATTTGGGAAGAGAGTACACAGAGTGTACAAATGCGTATCATGTGTATCATAAAAATAACAACAAATACGCTTTTATAATCAGGTTGTTTATTTTAGAAAAAAAAAATATATGTTTCGCCCCCGCGCGCGGCTTTTATTTTCAATGAGTACTATAGGATTGTACATTCGTCGCTTGGCCGGATTCGTCATTGGTGCACATCGAACCTTCGTTACGCTATATACAGGCTGACTATTATAAGGTGTCCATATGTTTTTTTTTCAAGGGCCTGGGGCGGGGATTATGCAAATGAGAAAAATATATTTAATCGTTTTTCAAGTCTTCCAATGAAAAAAAAGACAAAAATATAACGTATTTCTGCGATATGTAGTATCTGCCAGAAGAATTGAACATCCTGTGAGAATATGAAAATGCCATTTTCTGGTAGCAGAATGAAGATAATTAAATACCGAATACGAAACACTCCTAAAAAAAACTTTTTTTTTTAAATTGAATTGAATACCATTTGTCAACTTTAAAAATACATCTACGATTATTTTTTTCACGATGGCGGAATACACATAAAAAGTCTATCCAGGAATGTTTCGTATTCGGAATTGAATTATCTTCATTCTGCTGTACTCAAAATGGAATTTTGATTTTTTTCTCAGAATGCCCAATTTTTTCTCAAGAATGCTCAATTATTTGCTAAAGAGGAAGAATAAAATTGACCCAAATGACAGAGACAGTATTTATTATCATTTGAACAAAGTATTTGTTCATATAGTGATTTTGATTGGGTTTGTTTGGCTTAGCAAAAATTCACGAAAAGGCGGAAGAGAACTCTGTAGCTCCCGGTACTATCCTCGACTATCATAGGGATCGCAAGTGAGAAGCAGAGCGTGGGGGTGGGGGGGGGGGGCCGAGGTCGCCCTAATTAGATCTTGACGTAAACGCGTGCTTAAAGTCGTTCCTACCATAATGGAGGACCTGAAATGCCATCTACATATTCATGCCTATAACCGCATCGTTATACGGTTTGCCCTTGTGCCCCACACCGATACCTATCGTGTATTCAAAAGACCACACGGTCTTTTTCACGTTCCATTTTAATTATACGATATTAAAGAATAGAATTTACGTTTGGCTGGTATAATTATGAATTTCTGAATAGTCTTCAATTGTAGACCGAATGGAACTCAAAGAAAAAGCCTATACATATATTTCCAAATTTTCGTTCGGTCTAATATTTTTTTTCAATTTCGAGCGATTGAAATATATATATATATATATATATATATATAAATATCTATAAAGCCTCTTGTCGAGATTGCGTAACGTAATGACTCCTAAAACCAAATCTTTCCATCAGTGAAGTGAAGTATTTTTCATTTGGACGTTGATTTATTATCGATTTTAATTCTATTATTATATCGATTACTATAATCGAACTAAAAGTATTCTTATAGTCGAAAATTCGTATTACAATAATAGTTTACGATAATTGAATGATGAATTACGAATGTGTTGGAGAGAAATAAAAAATTAATCGCTATAAAAAGTGGATTAAAAAACCTTTTGATGTTTGCCACTATATTTATGAAGTTTCAACGTTTCGATCGACAACTCGAGAACAATTTTTGTAGGCCCTATGAAATTTCGCTAAGAAGGGACGCGAATGAACTGCAAGGGCTTCTATACGTACCTCTCTCTCTCTCTCTGAATAAGCTTTAAGATTAATCTTAGGTTTATAATGAGATTTTTGTTTATATTTTTATTTCTTGTTGTTATATTTTATCTCCTACCTCATTATAACTTCCATCGTTTATTTTCGTTTATTTTGTTTTATATCGAAGCCTTTTTGCTTTGGCTTTTGTTATTTTTGTATGATTTTGTATTATACTGAACCCTTGTTTCTATAATTTATGTTTATTTTTTGTTTAAATTGAAATTTGATTTCTAATGGTATTTTTAATTTTTCGTGTTTTTTTTTCATCTGTAGTTTCATATTTGCCCGAGAGTATAATAAATACTATCAATATATTATGCCCTAAGGCATAATAAATACTATTAATCAATCAGTCAATCTATCTTTCTCTCTACCCCTCTCTCTCGCTCTCTCTCTCTTTCTCTCTCTCTCCCTCTCGTTCCCTCTACCTTTCTATATATATATATATATATATTTCAAATAATACTTAGCTAACAGTATATTGTCGTGCAATATATATTCACTTCGTGGCATCAAAGAAAAAGTAGAAGGGAAAAAAAGAAAATTCTCTTTTCTCCGAGTAAATCAAGAGTGTGAGATTCATTGTCCGGACTGAGAAGACGACACCTCGGGCCAAATGATAAAAGCTTCTATTCGTTTTTGTTCCTGCTTTCGTACGTTTATATTTCGTATATAATTCGCGACGATAAAAGTAGTCTGTGAAAAGTCTTTGATACGGCGAGACAGGGAGGGTGGTAGGGGGTGGGCGCTTTTTCGCACGGGGTGAAAAGCGCTTTTTCTTCCACCGGCAATACAAGAACAAAGGGGACAGTTTTTCTTCTTTAGGAGAGGGGCCAAGAAGGCGTGTGGCCCCCGAGTTGGAAAATTTAAGGGTATTGCACGGATCGGGAACTTTTCGTCCAAGAGCGTCCGAAGGGAGTGACGAGGGCGCGACCTTGAAGCGAATAAGGGTTTCGTCCCTTTCGTCGCGAGGGTGCCTCATCGGGCAACGTTTACGGCCAATGACATTTCTCTCGTGCGGGAAAAGCCGCAAATGGGCCGCGAAAATGCTCGATTGCCGAGTGGGCGCCGACAGGGACAGAGGAGAGAGGGAGGGAGGGGGAGAGAGAGAGAGAGAGAGAGAGAGAGAGAGAGAGAGAGAGAGAGAGCGCCACGGGGAAAGCGAAAGAGAGAAAGAATAAAACACCAAAAAAAAGTGAGAGAGACGAAAAGCAAAAGAAAGAGAGGAAGAGAGCCACAAAGAGAGAGAGGGAGGGAGAGAGAGAAAGAAAGAGAGAGAGAGAGGGAGAGAGAGAGAGAGAGAGAGAGAGAGAGAGAGAGAGAGAGAGAGAGAGAGAGAGAGAGAGAGAGAGAGAGAAAACGAAGTACAGGTACTCTAAACTCTGAGCGTCGTTTTCGTCACTGAAACTCCCTATTTCGCGATTCAGAAGACCACTCCCGAATCGCTGGACCTCTCAACCATTTTTCCATCCATCCTTTCCCTCATACGTCCATGGCTATAAAGACCGCGAGACGGGCGGCGGCGGGTAGGGTTGGGGGTAGGTGGCGAATGAGGGCAAAGTGCGAAAAGCGAAGTACCTTCGTTTATTTCTACGACCGTTTACGAGCGGCGAAAAATGACGACAATATGTGGAAAAAAAAGAACTTCTTCCTCCATCAACTTCAACTGCGAGTACACTTTCCTGCATTCGCCGGATTCCCTATCGTTTCTCGCGCGTCAGGTAGTGGCGAAGGCGTTAGTTGAAAAAAATCCATCAGCATAGCGATCCAATAGAAATCCATCAATGCCACGAATGGAAAGAACCTTTCAAGTAAATAGTTGCAGTTTGCAATGCATTTTGATCGATGTTGCGGTAGTAATAAGCCGAAGAATTTTATTCAAAGTAGCCTATATATATTTATTATATATAGGCTACTATCAATATTTATATTTATTTATTATAGTATTCCGTTTTTCACTTGGTTTTTTTTATGTCTTATCCAGAGAGGGTGAAATTTCCAGCCAACTCTGGACGAAAAACTCTTTTGGGGTTGTTCAGCTTGGTTTGGGGCTCAATGAGCTTCGGTTGGTTTAGTCATTGATGACGTCATATGGGGTGGCTTTGGGTTTGTTTGGCTTTACCAAGTGTTTGATACGATTGCTTGGGTTTGCTGAGTGTTTTATAGCTTTGATTGGGTTTGTTTAGTGCTCGAGGCAATTTTCTAGTCGAGAAGCCTAAATCTTGGGCGCTCTTTAGGGCTTGATAAAAAAAAACAAAGAATTTTTTTAGTATCCATGTTTTAGTATTTTTATCGATGTGTCAAGAACTTACAAACAAAAAAATGTGCCAAAAAAGTTAAAATTGAACAAGTTATGGGCCTCTAAATATGGCCGTGAAAAATGGGTTGAGGCGGTTGACATGATTCCAAAGCTCCTATTAATCTGAAACAGAAATGAAATCAATTTTATTGATCAATAAGAATGTCATTACGGCAGGTACCAAAGAGAAAAAAAAATTAAATGGTGACTGAAAATAGAGTTAATTCTTCGCTCGATTTTTTTCAAACGCTTAATTTTTTTAGTAGTAATAACAATAATTTCGCAATGCCCGAGGAAGGGACGATAGAGAGATATATTTATTTTTCATGAAGCCAGAAAGGGCGGAAACATCGGTGAGAAATGAATGTAAATTTCAATCAGGCGCCATTTTGTGAACTTTTTTTTTCCAAGAAATCCCACGATGCGAAGGGCTTGCATGCATTACAATTTAAGAATCTTTTTGAAATTTTTGTTTCAAATCAATCGAGTGTATGCAATCATGAAGACCACAGACCGTGTCGGCGAGGGACATTTTTTACGCCGGCCACAATCACAGCGCTCCCAGTCAATATATATTTATAAAAAAAAATTGTTACTATACCTCAATTTTTATACTTTCGAATAAAATAAACTTCGATGAAATCGGACAAATAGTTTATGAGATAATAATTCCCAAAATTCAGCTATTTTTTCCGCCGTCTACTCGGATGTGCCCCTTTAATTGGCCATTCCTGCTTCGTAAAGTGTGCCTTCCTCGACATCGAAATGATGATTTTCTGAAGTTCGTTCTTCCCTGCGAGCAGTTCTAGCTTCCTTAGAAGCTTCTGAAGCCAGTACGTCCTCTCAATTCGGTCATATTCAAATTGCCATAACTTTGTGAATATCGTGAATTTCGAAATTTCCTTTCGAGGACATATTCTCATGAGTCTATACTTTAAGAAAATGCCAAAACATCGATTATTTTTTCAAATTTCTAGACTAGAATACTACCTTAATAAGCGTGTTTGGGTTTGCTTAGTGTCTATTGAGCTGCCGTGTTATCCTACTCATCCTAAGGACTTCTCCAATAAGCCGATATACATCAAAGGTCCCCCAGCATGTCAATATGTCCCGTTGGACGTTTCGACCATTTGCGCAATATTGATTCCGAGAGCACCCATTACGTAAATCCCCGAACGCCTTTTTTTTGTCCTTTCCGCACAACAGCCCGCAAGTCTGGCTCCGCTTGATACCTTCTGATGCGCGATCCAGCCTGACCGAAAGTCATCGCTGGCATTACGTTTGGGTTTAACGTTCTTCACCTTCGCGTGTCACTCCCGTGGCAACGAAATCCCCTTTTGGATGTGACATATTCGTGCGAGAGCGGAAAACGAATGAAAGCAATAAAAGAAGAGGTAAAAAAAAGAAGAACAACAAGAGCTTAAGCGTATTCAAGCGAGGAGGCTGCAGCCCCTTTCCTGCAGGCAGCCATAGAGTTGGCTTGCACGACCCGAGCCGCGTGACCACCGTGTAGCTCCTGCGTATAAAAGCCCCGGGTATTAACAGCCCCGGGAGTAAAAAGGAAAGAAGGGCAAAAAAAGAAAATGCGAGTGCTAGAAAACCGGGTGGGAAGAGAAAAAAGAGTGAGGATTCGTCCCGGTAAGCTGGCCGAGCTCCTGCCGCAGTTTATTTTCATCGCGCACTTCTACACCAGGCACATCGCGGGAAAAAGGGATCGGAGAGCATCAGGGAACGAGTCATCCTGTACACGTGTCCGCCGAAGAGTCCGAACGGATGCACTTGGACAATGGAGCAATTTTGTCGACGGGATTGACTCCGAGGCTCGCAACCCTGACGACGTCTCTATATAGAGATGCGTGCTTTGGGTGTGTGCTTCTCTCGTGGAGCAGAAGTTTCGTGAGTCCTGGCGCGCGCGATGAGGACGATTAGATACGTGCTAGGTAATGGCCAGAGTCCAATCTGCATTCGTAATGACGGACGTGGAAGGTGACACGGTGTCTGACCTCGCGGTGCAGGGACATCGGCCATCTATTAACCCCTGAGGTCCATACCACTTCATTCCCCTGGCGGTCCACCCTCTGTCACTTGGTATATGTCCCATCACGACCACGAGCCAATACCCCATTTTGAATCATGTCCGTGTATCCATTCCAATGTTGGTGTACGGGTCTCCACGTGGAGGAGCTTTCTGTCTTCGTTTCCACCATCCCTCTTTATACATCAGTCTTGGTCTGGACTGGAGCTTCCTCCGACCTTCCGTCAGCCCTAGAACTCATGGACGGGGTAGAAAGCCACCCCAGTCGACTTCCAAAGTGCGCTTCTAAGCTATAAATCGATATTGTCAACTGGGAACCGTTATCAGAATTCATTATCACTACCTGGCTGTGAGAGCTCGCTGGTTATCAAGCAAAACGGTTTTCAAGAGCGTCCGAGGTGGGTAACTACCCCAGTTTAAAATTGCTATTGATGTTTCGTAGCGATAAGTAAATTTTACTTAATTTTTTTACCAGAATCAATATATTTTACGTATTATTGCGTAATTTAAGCGCAAATGGTCTCATACATTACCTAAAGCCATATATTTTATATTTTATTTGAGAAAAAAGAATTAACGCGATGATCTTACATAATTTTAATGCGGATTTTGAAAATATGAATTAGAGGACCTTTGAAAAAGTCTCGTCAAGTCGTCACCGCTATACACATCGGGACCTGGTCATCACTGTGTTTCAACGAAAAACTGCTGGTCCAATGATGACGGAAAGCTTCCTTGCTGCAGAAGTGGGTGAAGAGTGAGGACTGGTTTTTGGTGTTGTGAAGGCTGATCAGGATGGCCTGTGATCTTGCCTGGGGTGTGGGATCCATCAGCGGTCTATTGGGTCCAGGAGCATGTCCTTTAGCCATAATACTCAGGGCGTCCTCTCGATCTCATTGATAGAAACAGAACGTGATCTAGTCCAACTCAATGTGGATGCAATTTATCATTGGCGGTTCCAACAGATTGGGATGGAATTGAAATACTGGCACTTTTTGGTAGGTCGGAATTAAGGAGTCTTCATGTTTAATTTTTTTCATCCATAATTCCTCTTAACTGAAGCTACTGGGCATGTGCTTAGTCATAATCTTTAAATCACTGATGCATCGACCTTCGACTACGCAATTATTTTCTGGCTCAACTATATATTTTCACTACTTTCCATTTTCTACTTGCTTTAACCGACGATTGTGCTGTTCTTCACTTTGGGTTTTTACTTTCCATCTTTTCATTTTCAGGGCTATCAGGGTCTTTGCGGGTTCCCCCTTGGTGCCTGCCCCTCAAAGACCCTGAGCAACCTCCTCAAGGAATAGAATGTGCATCTTGGAAGAATAAAGCTGAAGATCCAACAGGATTAAATTAGCATTCGTTGAAGAATCATGACACATGCCTTTTCGTTCAGTCCCTCTAATTGTTTGTTCACATTTAGGCCGTGTTACATCAATTGCGTAGTCCTTGCACGCGTCTTCTTATCGTATTATTCAACGAATATCACCATCCCGTGGATTTATTGAAATGGAAAACGCTTCCTTACTACGTGCCAGAAACGAGTCCCTGTGTTTCGCGCAGGTACGAGTAAACGTTGCTAATAGTTTACAACGTCCTTATTCCTGCCCGCATTAGGTTGAACCGTCCCGAGGGATCGCTAGGGCCCGCGTCGTCCGAAATTCTTCTTGTTTCGAGTGGTCTCCCGGAAAATCGAGCGCTTTAAATGCATTGGATGATATTGGTGCGTGCGTCGATACACGACACGTGATCTCGGTCTCCATCTTTGGCTCTCTGAATTCACCGCCACCAGTGTCTCGTGCATAAAGTAGATTGGAGATCCGGAAACCGGAGAAGGGCAATTATCGAGCAATCAACTGCAAGAAACGATCAAGCAGTTTTGCAAGGAATGTCGTCAATGAGCGCCAATCCAGATGGCTACTATCGATGATTATCCAGCCAGTTGGACGCCGCGGCACTGGATCTTTGACGTGGTACAATGGACATCCATCAGGAAGGACGATCATCGAGCAATCATCCGCACCGAACGATCAAGCAGTCTCTCAAGGGATGATCCTTGATTGTCCATTTCTAAAAAAGGTACACAGATGTCGTCAATGTGCGCCAATCTAGATGGTTACTCGTGACGATTATCCAGCCCGTTGGACGTCGCAACACTGGATGTTTGACGTTGTACAGTGGACATCCATCAGGAAGGGCGGACGTCGAGCAATCAACCGCAAGGAACTATCAAGCAGTCTTGCAAGGAATGATCCTTGGTTGTCCATTCCTAAAAGAAGCACGAAGATGTCCTCAATGAGCGCCAATCCAGATGGCTACTCGTGACGATTATCCAGCTAGTTGGACGCCTCGACCCTGAATGTTCCACGTTGTAAAATGGACCCGCAGCCCCAGAGCTGAAGGTCTATGGTAAAGTAGCTGGAAACAGAGTGTTCACGCGTGTCATAGCTGGGTCCAAAGTGCACGCGGAAGGTAAATACGTCCCCGGGAATTTGTATTCGCCGCTCCAAAGGTGGATGAGGGTGCAACTGAGCGGAACAGCGTGAGCCACTGTGGAGGAAGGCTGATAGCGATGCTGTTGGCGTTGCGGAGGAGATGAGAGCGCGGAGAATAATAATTAATTGATTTTACCGTTCGGTCGGGCTCGCCGCGCGCAAACTGTTCACTTCGAATTCAGTCTCGGCGAAGCTCGTTAAGGGAATTAAATGCAGTGTATGTGTGTGCGCCCCGCGGGGTAGCGGGATTACGGCGGTTTCCGTTCGGACAGTGAGCTAATTCCGGCTCGCGATTAGCTATGAAATTTCATGACCCTCGTTACTTGCCTGCGCTGTCCCGATGCATGAATACACCCACACATACACGCACACACACACAAACGGAAGTATGCACAAACCTATGCCAGCCCAATGTCTTTTCTCACCCTGACATACGCTAGATATAGCAACTAAGCTCGGTTTGCTGTTGGAAAAAAAGTGGGAAAATATGCCCACCGTAGACTTATTACTTTTGTAGTCTGCTCTCGCTGCCAGCTTATTCTCACCCTCTCTTTCCACCCTTTCCTGATTGCCGCATAAACGTTTGCGTCTACCGTCAAAGCAGTGGTCGCGTGAATAACTTCGGCACTCGCAATTAAACAATAAGGATAAATAATTCATTATTTGTGTATGTGTATATATATATCTTCTATCTACATAAAAGTGAAATACCACCGACCGACTGACTGACTGAGACCGACTGACTGACTGACTGACTGACTGACTGACTGACTGAGTGACTGATTAATCACGAAAGCTCAGAAACTTTGAAGCCTACAAACTTGAAATTTGGCAGGTAAGTTCTTTATAGGGTGTAGAAATCTGCTAAGAAAGATTTTTACGAAAGCGGAAAATTAAGGGGCTGAAATGGGGGTGAAAGTTTGTATGAAAGTCCTGTTTTCGAACCTAGAGACACGGAAATCTGGATTTGGCTGAATTATTCTATTTCAATCTTCTATTTTATTATATTATCTATATATCTATTATATATATATATATATATATATATATATATATATATAGATACATTATATATATAAAACCGAAATACCACTCACTGACTGACTGATTAATCACGAAATCTCAGAAACTATAAAGCCTACAAACTAAAAATTTGGCAGGTAAGTTTTTTATGGGGTGTAGACATCCGCTAAGAAAGATTTTCACGAAAGGGACGAATATACAATCCGCACGGGAAGCTTGAAATGTCAAAAATACATTTTTTTTTTGATTGTATAGTTTTATATCCTAGGATCTTAAATTTTATTTACACACTTACAACTATTAAATATCGTTGTACTCGGTAATCTTTAATTAAGTATTGTTCTATTTTTTTTTTAGTTTCCTCGCATGCCCTCGTAGACTCCCTATTTCTTTTACTTTTCACGTCACACTTGTCAAGCCACAATTTGCAGTTTCTCAGCGACAATTCCGTACTCCAGTGCTGAGCAATTACCCGTCGGAGTATATTGGCCCAGGCCCTTTGACTCTCGTAATCTAAATAAATATAAATAAATTCTTTAAAAAAAACACGTTATTTGGCATGAACGACGAAGAAGGATGTGCTGCCCTTACTCTCGTCGCCTTTCATCCAAAAATACTTGCCGGCCTCATCTATCGTTGCAACTTCGTATCGCGAGAGCTCCACAGTCCGCGCCGGTTCCATTATAAAGTATAATGCTTATGTTTTATAGATAGGCAACAAGAAAAAGCGACGGGAGGGGGGGACAGGGGGAGGAGGGTACGATAACGTCGGAGTGTTATAGCGTACGAGGGTTGTATGGCGAAAGAGTTTACGATAGAGAAGCGTGACGACTCTGGTTTTGCATATTCTGCAACGAGTAGAGTGGGTTGAAGGGGTAAAGGGGATAGGAGATGTCTTTCGCGACGTCGTTACTTCGTTTCTACCCTTATATCTCGTTTACTCGCGCTTTGCACCGCTGCGATGACCGTTGAAGCCATTTTTTTCTCCTTCATATTCTCTCTCTCTCTCTCTCTCTCTCTCTCTCTCCCTCTCTCTCTCTCTCTCTCTCTCTCTCTCTCTCTCTCTCTCTTTCTCTGGCTTTCTCTTCCTCTGAGTAGCTTCATCCACCTCTCGCGAGGTTATCCATGGGGTTGTTCTTTTATATCCTGGTAGGGCAGAGTTTGCTTCTCTACCTCATCGCCCAACTCTTCTTGGTTGGATATTGGAGTTGTAGGATCGTTCGCTCCTGTCGCGCCTCTCGTAGGAACGGACGATACAATTTACATGCTAAATCATTCCGCTCCACTCTCGCGTAACACGGGATACACTCAATTCCCCCGCAACCCTGGTATTGCTTCGAACTTGAATTTTCCGGTATATATGTATATAGGGTGGGTCATGAAAAATTAGACTTTGCTAAGGGATCATCATTCGGATATCGTACCAAAAAATTACTCTAAATTGATGGAGAACAATTTAACAGCGTTTATATTATACACTTTTTATATATTTCCAATAAAAATACTATCAAATATTTTGATTGTAAATAAAAATATTATAAACTATAGAATATTCATATAAAATTTAAATTTAATTTATACGATATTTATAAATAAAAAATGAAAATTATACTATTTACGTTCAAAATATTACAAATAAAATAAACGCTTAACACATTATCAATATATCCAAAATAATAAATCGCTTCCGGAACTACCACGTTCATTAGCCACCTCAAGCCGTTTTATTAATTTTTTTTTCTCGTATGTCAATGTATCCCCAAGTTCGTGATAGGGCCAGTGGTTTTGCTTTGAACAATAAAAAGGGAAAGCGTTTTTTGACAAAATGGATTCCCAAGTATTGTAAATTATATAATATTCATATAAATCCGAATTATATAAAATATATAAGTTGAAAATTTTAATATTATAAAATATTAAACATTTAAATTTAATTTATATAATACGAGCTTCCGCCCGCGGCTACGCCCGCGTAGCATTTGGCTCATAGAAACTTCATTAGAAGTAGCACCTCGTATTAGGGGTTTTAAAAAATCGTAAAACATGCGTTTTATTATTTGTTTTGAAGAGTATGTACACCGAGTTTTAAGTTTTTAGTTAAAAATTTCCCCGGCAATACAGATCTTGACCTTTCGAATTTAATTCGTGACGTTTTTTTTTGCGCAAAATCAATATTAGAAGGAGTTTTCGAGTGTCTATTTTCCAGTGGCTCACCGGGTATGTTTATGCGTATATGTAAATAGGTGCGTGGACCTACGATGGAAGTTCCCATCCGACGAGCTTCTCACTCGCAAAAAGCTTTTGCGGAAGTTTCAGCTTCGCGACGATAAAAAAAAAAGAAGCGCTTTGAGGACACGCGCCAAGGGCCGTCGCAACCTTGGAAAATTTTCAATGAGTTATGTATGTAAAACGAATTTTCGAGGTTTCGAGCGGGTAGGCGGGACCCACGCGTTTGTTGATCCTCCGGGGCCCCATGCTTACGAATAATTCACGTAGAAACGCTTTCGCGTGCTCCCCAGCCTGGGAAAATCAATTTGTACCGACCGCGTGGGAGGGATAAAAAGTACGGGATGAAAAATAAGTGGAGGTTTTAGGTGTTTTTTTTTTGTTCGGGGCTGATTTCCCAGTACGGCAATGCGAGATTCGGATAAGTGAGGTTTAATTTCGTGATGTGAAAGAAATCTGCGATTTGCGAGATCGACGAATGCACTGTATACTGAGAAGAAAAAGTGCATGGTATTTACAACAATAACAAACGCAAAAGAGGGCACAGTCAAATTCCTTATAGTTTATTAACACCGCAATCATTAATATGATTAACACAACCATAACTGAAAAGTACATTCAAATATACGATTTTTGTGGCGTGTTTGACTATCCAGTATCCCCGAAATAACTATTAACTATTTTAAACGGGTTTTCATTGTCGATATAGTTAATTCAATGCTATCACAAAATTGGCGCACAAATACTAATGATGCAGTGAAAGAAAAGTGCTTGCGGTCCCGTGCAGAAATTTCTTCGGGATACCGAAGTTCCGATCATCTTGGAAAATTGGATTTTGAAAAAAAAATTCTAAAAAAAATTTAGTGACTCCAAAATAACAAAATACAACTTTCTACTCCTTAGACTGAATATTCTACACCTCATAGTTTTCAAGTTACGCCGCACGATACTGGCTTTTCGAAAAACTGCCGTTTTTTTCAAGAAAAAACTAGATAACTTTGTGAAAAAAAATTGGAAAAACTTTTTTAAAAATGAAACGCAAGATAACGGTGTCTTTTTTAAAGATGTTATCACTAAATAGCGAGTTTTTTTTTTTCAAAGTCCAGCACGCGATTTTGCAAAGTGTGAAAATCGTGAAAAACTTGCCTGTTTAAAATGACGTACCGGGTACAAAAAAAATCGCAAAAATAAAAATAAAAAAGTTAAATGAAGCTGGCTTTGTCCGCTTTAAAACCCCGTTTCGTAAATTGGCTTACGATTTTTTTTCGCCGAGATATTCAGTTTTTTGTCCGGATAGAAAACTTACAGGGTGCCTAATACATTTGAGCAAGGCTGTATAAGTCTTTCAAGATGTATATGTATTGTTTTTTCGAAAAATTCTTTTATTAAAATATATAAGTTTCGACAGTTGTACTGTAGCACCAATTTTTACCTAATCTTTTTCAAATCCTCGAATAAATGATTTCAGAAAACGTCCAGCGTCTCCAGCTGATACGGATCGGTATCTCCTGGTGATTTTTACATTCATCCCTGGGATCCGATTCGATATCGAACTAGATCTTGTTCTAGAAGTTCGGGATTCTAGCCTGGATGCAAAGTTTCTAGTTGGATTTTGACTAGAGTCCTTAATAGTTCCGGATTAGGAGCCTGGCTGAAATTCGATTTGCGAACGTCACATTTCGCTCCCGGATCTGATCCAATGTCCGACTAGATCTCGATTGAGAAACCAGGATCCTAGTCCGAATCGGACTGTATCCATGACAATATTTCTGCACGGGTATGATTGAAAATACCAAATATTTCTCTCAGTGTATGCTTTACACTGAAATTTTCAAACGATTCTTCAAACGCGACTGGTCTTGATCTCTGTCTGGTCCATTTTCGAAAGCACTTTAGGATCGGTGAGAAAAGAACGGAATCAGGTACATCGGAATTCAACGAGGCTTCGCTTTGTTCATTCGAAGATTAGGCAGGTCAACGCCACAGGACTAAATTATAAATTTTGCGATTTTTTGCCCAGACAGAATGAAGAGAAGCGAATCAGTACTTTGAAAGGACAAGATTGGATAAAAAAGGATCAAATCGTTTTACCGTTTTCGAGGCCAGGATTACATTTGAATATCGATGCAACACAAAGCTAGGATCGCTAGGATCGCGTTAAATCTCCCCCAGGTCTACCTGACACTGAAGAACTCTCGAGCGAAAGCGGAAGGGAAGAGTGGAAAACCGATGTATCCGATATACCGAGTAGAGCTACCCAACACCTTCATCCGCACCTATCAAATCCTAAAAATACGATTCCTAAACTACCGCAACGATCAGCTGGTGCACCGATCCTCCAGCTCCGGGCTCCTTTTTCCCCCGGATTTTCAGCTTTCTCCACGAGGTAAAATCCAGAAACCGTATCGCACTCTGTAAATATACATAAGAGATTGGCAGCCTCCGTGCATCGCTCGAAGGATGGTACCACTTTTCCACTGCCGCTAAACTTCAACCCGGTTCATTTTCCGACGCAGTTTGGGATTGCTGTGAAAAGGACGCGATTAGGTCTATGCGAATTGAATAAGTCTCGATTTTTTTTGTTCAAAAAATCACGCAAATTAACGTCAGGTTGAAATTAGAATATCGCAAGAACTTACGACCCTGATGGTTCAGAGGCAATGTTTGCCTTTCGGAAAGTCGAATCCTGAGACGGACGATTCCCATTGAAAACAACCATGGAATATACATCATCTTTAATCTGGTTAATCGGGATAATATAATGTTTTATCTGGATTATCTAGATTATACGGGTAATGTCATATTTTATCCGAATTATCTAGATAATTTAGATAATGTCATCTTTTATCTGGATTCTCTAAATCATTTAGATAATACATAATACCATCTACGTAAAACATTATATTAGCCAGCTTATCGGAATAATAATATCGAGATTATCAAGTTTGACAATTGGAATTATTTCCATCATAGATTCCATTATCTAGATTATCTAGGTCAGAGATAGTATTATCTACATTATCAAGTTAAAATATCATATAATCCAGCTTATCCACACAGATATTTTCTAAAATATCGGAATAACATCCAGATGTTACATAATACTACCTACATTTTTCAGATAAAAGATCATATCATCCAGATGATAGATAATATTATCTATATTACTTGATAATAGATAATATTATCATATTACTAGATAATAGATAATCTTATCTATATTACTAGATAATAGATCATATTATCTATATTACTAGATAATAGATAATATTATCTTTATTACTAGGTAATAGATAATATTATCTATATATCCAAATGAAAGATAATATTATCTATATATCCAGATAATGGATAATATTCTATATATCCAAATAATAGATTATATTATCTAGATAAAACATAATATTTATAGTTTTCTCCCCCTCCTAGTTTCCTGCACCTTTCCAACGGGACTCCTAACTTTTCGGCATCGGGTTAACGATATATCGTCCTGGCGGAAATTCTGTGTGGACAATAATTTGCATAAATTGGCTCTCCCTTTGAAGAGGACCTCGTGTGGGGAGCCTTATTTACTCGCTTGTGCAGGACGATTACCAACAACGACGAGACTCGTCCGATCCTGCTCGTGGTAGGAAACAGTTTTCCACTTATGCATACATATATATACATATACCGCGTGTAATACATCCTGCTATTTCGGGTAGCTCATCGCGCGGCGACGTCCTGACAATTGAATCGGAAAAGTTCTGCCGGGGTTAATTAGGGTAATCTAATGACATCGAGACTCGACGAAATTTGGTAGGTGGGCGATGAGGAGGTTATGTCTCGTCGTCAAAACTACACGGACAGTCGAGACTCGCTTAAGGGGCTAGATGCACTGGACGCTTACATCACAAATGATTCCACTTTGGGAATTCATTGCTAGAAAACTACTCACGCAACGTACTTCATTTTTGTTACGTACTCAGTAGATGTGTCAATTAAGACACGTGTAAAATTGTGCGATAAAGTTTCAACAATTGGCAAAGTTACTTATCATTTTTTCAGCTTGTTCCGAAGATGGAAAAAATAATCTATACATATAAAAGAGTTCCGTGACTGACGGACTGACTGACTGACATATAGAAAACGCACAGTCCAAACCTCTGAAGATGGAAACATGAAATTTGGACGATATGTTACTTGAGGCCTTAGGTCACTCTAGGATTTTCCAAAAATCGATTTTTTTTGTTAAAAATATACCTAAGTACCTATAAAATTATATTCCAAAAGATTGTGGGTGTGAAAAATCTCTAGGAACTCGATTTTCGAATTCTAGCGCAACCCCTCTTCATTCATGTCGTGACTTTCTACTAACTTTCAATGCGTTTATCTAATAATTACATTTTTCAAGTCGGTCGGACTCATAACTCAAACCAATTTCAACCGATTCACTTGAAATTTTAACTGTATATTTAGAATTACATTTTCTGATGCACTACGTAGGATTTTTTAATTATATTGCATAGTTACTTTTTTATAAACAATTCTCTGACGATTTTCTCATGGCATTTTATACTTTTTGTTTTAGAAATGCGCCATTTTGACAAAAAGCAATATATCAAAAAAAATCCTACGTACTTCTATAGCTATTCTTATATATAATCGAAAAAACTTTAGTGTCTCATCATAACTGAAAAATTATAGGAGCTGTTGGTCCGGCCGTTGACCTTCCAGAAATAAAGGAGTCATCGGAAAAATGCTGCACAGTCGCCATTTTGACATATATCGCTGTGAACAATTAATTTTGTATAGTCAATAACGTGTATAATAAAACTCCTATTTTGTAATTCCGATTTACTTTATGGTTTCGCTGAAAAAAAATCACAGAATATGCCCTTTTTTGGCCTCTAGAGTGGCCTAAGGCCTTAAAAAGGGTAGAGGTGCATTAAGAAAGGATTTCTCGAAAGTCAACTCTTAAGAGGGTGAAATGGGGTGGAAAAGTTTGTATGGAAAATTGTATTCCTTGCGTGTATCAACTTGAAACTCGGTATAAATATTCTTCAAAACGAATAATTAAACGCATGATTTAGGATTTTTTAAAAACAATCCCTAATAAGAAGTGCAATTGGTAATGAAGTTTCTATAGGCCAAATTCCATGCGGGCGAAAGCTAATTGTAGTGGAATTATTGCTAGACACTTTAATTTTTTTCGAAAATTCAACTTCGTAATTTTTTTTATTAACAAGATTAAAACATTTATAAAACTAATCATGTGCAAATATTAAGTAGAAACATTATAGATTAAAAGTAAAATATTACAGTATCATTTCGGTGTAGCAGAATATACATTTTCTGCGCAAATATAAAAAAAAGCTAATTTCTATTAAAAGTGCCCAGAATTAATTCCACTAGTGGAATATTCATTATATTAAAAAATCCCCCGTAATTTATTTTATTATTAATGTTCATCGATAAATTGTGTTATTAAAAAAATCTATCGTCAGGTGACTTCTGTCAAACATTTGCACACTCCGGCTCAAGCTCAGGGCGTTGCTTCCGCGTTTAATTATTCTTCTATACGCAAGGGAGAAGACCTGAGCTCGCGTCATCAACGTCATCGTCGCTTACGGGGAGCCACGTTTCTATTAAATCACTCGGCTCCTTTGGCCCCGGGCGGCTCTAGCCCCATCTCCACATTATATATATATATGAGAAGAGAAGATATTGATGACATTCGACGTGGAGGACCGTCCTCGAGATAACTTATTGTCCGCATCCTCAACATCAGGTTTTTCCAATGTCTTCAAAATCATCTTTAGACAAATCGAAACCGTACTTTATGAAGGCCACTTCAAGGACCACACTGTCCCCTAAAATAGAGATCCGTTTACAAACGAATTCTACGCTCGTCTTCAAAACAGCCAGATGCGCTGATAGGCAATGTTAAGGTAGTAATCTCGCCACAGTCACGTTGAAAAGTTTATTCTCCGCTCAATCGATGAAAGCTTCGAAATATTCTTATAATGTAGATTGTACATCTTATCGGAATGTAAAAACTTAAAATGATGAAAACGCCTAATATAATGTTTACCTAACCCTCACTTTTGTATCAGACTATCCATTCCGGCTACTAATACGTAGATACCCTGCGTATACGGATATGCACACGCTACTGCAATCCAGTTCTAGTCTGCTCCAGTGGCTTCGTGGCGCTAGCCTCACTAGACATTGCTTTAAGGCAGTAGTCTGCTTTAGGAGCCGAAAAAAAAGCGTTTTTTCAACAATTTTTTTGAAAGGGAAGGAAATGATTGCGGTAAACGAAATTTTGAGACGATAGTATATTATATTCAAGCTTTAAAAAACAATTTTTATTATTACAAATTATTGAAATTTGCCAAAGTTGTAACGATTTTTCTGGGGCGCCTGGAGTGTGCACTCGTAAATCGGTGCCGGTGATGGAGGTCGTGCGATGCATCTGAAACAGTGGAACCAAATTTTTTTTTAGTTTTTATAAGTTCCTTTTCTATATGAACTAAAAAAATACCGAAGAAATGACGAAATTCCAAATTTTTTCGAAGTTTGAAAAAAAAATTCACTTTTTTGAAAAAAAAAATTCACTTTAAGTTGCAAAACAAGTAATTTAAATAGTACTTTTGTCCAACTTTTTTAGTTCAAATAGAAGATAATTCAATACTGAAGCTAGATCACTTTGGTTTTTTTCGATCGGACATATATTGTTTTTACTATCGCCGGCACCGTTTTCCAAAACTTGTGAAAATGAAAACTCGAGAAAACGGGCTGTAAAGTTCTGCCCGAGCATTCGCACCTGCTCGACGCTCGGCCACTAAAACTGATCTAGCTTCGAAAATATGTCGAATTGGCCTCTAAAATTTTGAACACATATTCTTGGATAGTTTTGGAATAGATTTAAGACAAAAACGAAAAATCGATTTTTTGAAGCCTGTAAAGCAGACTACTGCCTTAAGGGCTTACATACACCTCGGTAGATAAAAAATATCGATTTTTCAAAAAGGTGCTCATTCGAAAGTACTATCCTTTGAGTGTCTACCCTGAAAATTTCATAAGGAAATTCGCAGTAATGACGAAGTTATAGCGTTTTGTAAGTGACCGGGTGAGCAACGATTAACAATTCGGGCGCAGTTAGACGCGACCTTTGTCATCTGTTTGACTATGAGTTTCACTATGAATGAGGTTGACACAGCAAAAAAAAAGATCTAATGGAAGCGTCAACTTCTAAGGAAGATCCGTCATATGGCCCAGGAATCGACGATTTCATAGAAGTTTAAAATAAACCAGTTATTTCAGTGTAAAGTGTACTCAAAACTTTAAACGCGTTTTACTCAAAACAGTGTTTTCAAAATCGGTACCAGAAATATCTCCGCAACTACTGGACCGATCGGGATCAAGTTTTGCACAGTTATGCTTCACACGATAGTCTAGTAATTATCGAGCCGTTTTCTCGATACCTGACATAGTTTTTTTTTTTCATCATAAGTTCTGAATAATTTTGAGGCTGTTTTATTCCAGTGACTGCCATGACCGAAAAAATTAAATTTTTAAATTCCGGCTCGATAAGTACTAGTTTTATCTATCTACTTTAAGGAACAAATTTTTTTTTTAGATAAAAAATGGTAGAGCCACGTCTGGTACCGTAAACGCTGTCAACAAAAACACGTCCCAGGAACACGACTGTAACTTTTTTACCGTTTGAAATTTTTTAACCAAATTTTTACACAATGTAGATAAAATGTAATACTTTAGAATGTATATCATGGTTGTTCAATAAAATTCAGTTTTATACACAAAAAAATTCTTAAACATAACCTTACTTTTAGCCGTCTCAGGTGTGTGTAAGCCTTTAATTTAAATCGCTATATCTTTGAAACTAGACGGTCAAAATTCATTCTTTTTTTTACACACTTCGTCATATGTTCCTCTGTAATTGTGAATTAAAAAACAAATCTGTAGAAAAGTTTCGAAGTTATAGCGTGAAATGTAAAATTTTCCACTGCTTTCCGTAAGAACACGTATACAGCCATAAAATCTTTGGTTGCCAATATCTCGAAAACGAAATTTTGCAGGTTATCATTTAATCGTGTCTTGAATGAGTCCTCAAAATAAAAATAAAAAATCTATAGAAAAACGCCTTGGCGAGATTATTACCTTAAATAGATGCAGTGCGTTCAAAATCGACTATATAAAGGGTTTTCCAATAGGGTTGCTCGAACTTTGACAGTGTATAGCGGTTACGTTGGTGAAGCTACACTGTCAAATTTGTAGGTTATAGTAATTAATGTTGGGCAAAACACCATGGAAAGTAACAGTGTTGAGCAACGCGTGCAAATGATTACATTTTCTTATCAAATTGAGTGCTCAGTTCAAATCATTAAACTTTAAATGTCTTGAAACTGCTGATTGGTCAATGTTGAGGTTACGTCCGATCTCGGTAGTCATCAAATGCCGGTCAGAGTCGATTGAAGCCTTCATTTTATTGGCATCCGTAGTGACTGACTAACCGGAGCGACGAGCATCTTGGAGATCAAAATATCCATAACGAAATTTCGAAAACCACTTCCGGAACACTTTTTCCCTCACGGCATTCTTTCCGTAAACGGCGCAGATCTTTTTGTCAATTTGCGACGCGTTTTTGCCTTTTTCGGAAACAAAAAAAAAGCGAACTGCATCGAAAATACACGTTTTTTTTCCTTCCACGGTCAAAATATAATTCGTATACGTCACGGATCTCAATGGTTACTTTTTTTTTAAATCTCAGCACAAGTTTCAGCCTTCACTTAATATACGACACTTCATCTGGTTGGCGCATGTGTGAGCGAAGAAACAACTGCGAACGACATCTTATGGAATTTCGCTACGGAATTATGCATAGACCCAATACAATCTCGTAATTATTATATATAAATTGTTATTAATTTATTACGATTTATTATAAATTATAATGACGGAGCTTAGTAAATGTATACTCATACATTTTTTTCATTACTTCGCAGTGCACGTATCAAAGAAGGCAGTAATTTTGACATCACTTCAATTCGGCTCAATCAAGTTCGGCAAATTCTATTTTATTATTTTTATTCTCTTTTTTTCTTCGCTCCTTCTCGAAGTTTCACCCGTACGTGCGACAGTTCATCGGCGTTCGATAGTATATTCGGCGCGCGTGTCTAAATGGAACTATGCAAATTCATCGGTTTCCATTGACCGAGAGCACAAACGTGTGTATCATAAATCTACGTACACCTGGTGCGAAAGATGGTTCGGGCAGGGCGAACGAGAAAATGAGCGAATATCACGATCGGCAGCTATGGAAAAGATGGGAAACGCAAAATTACTATTACGCATATATATGTATGATGTCATGACCTTGAAATGATTTTTCACCAAAATACACGTGTAAAAAGGGGAATTCGTGATGGTATTGACAATAAGAATAACCGAATAATGTAATTGAATTTTTTATGCAGAAAATTTATTGTAACAAATGTTCGAAGTGATGGCCATTAACTGCGATACATTTTTGAAGACGTCGGATGAATGATTCTCTTGACCTTCGAATAGTTTCTGGTATGATAGCGGCGCAGGTTATCCAACGGATACAATAATGTCAATAGTCGGAGATGTTTCTGATGTTTGTAAATACTGGCATTGTAACTTCGTAAAACTGTAGTAGAGTGAAGAATGTTTACAACTGTGGGCAAAATCGGAACGCATAGTATTTTCACGAAAATCATCAAGCAGGAGCAGCGTTGTTATTAGCATATATATATATATATATATATACATATGTACATGTGTGTGTGTATTTGTACGTTTCACATTCATTTTACGATAACGACGAACGCAGACACCTGAAGGAAAAAGGATTGCGATTGGAGAATGGTAATGCGGGGATTTCAGTGTCAGAAATCAACCTGATGGAACCCTACGTATCTATACGTATCAATATACTATACACGATTAATAACAATTATCTGTGTAGTCTCGTGCACGCCAGTGTATCCATCGATTTTCGCCCTCTCTTCTCTCTCTCTCTCTCTCTCTCTCCCTCTCTCTCTTTCTGTATTTTCTCTCTTGTACTCTCTCTTCATCATTCTCTCTCTCTCTCTCTATCTCTCTTACTCTTTCTCTCTCTGTCTCTCTCTCTCTCTTACTCTTTCTCTCCCTCCTTCTCGTTCTCTCTCTTACTCTTTCTCTTCTTCTCTTTCCCTCTCTCTCTCTCTCTCTTTGTATTTTCTCTCTTGTACTCTCTTCTCATCGTTCTCTCCCTATCTCTCTCTCTCTCTCTCTCTCTCTCTCTCTCTCTCTCTCTCTCTCTCTCTCTCTCTCTCTCTCTCTCTCTCTCTCTCCCTCTCTCTTTGGAGTCCGTATAGTCGCTCTTTGCACTCGGGGGTGACCGCCCTTGCTCGGAAAAGCTCGCCGCGCAGCGGGGTGGCGCCCCCTCCGTGAGTCTCATGCCCGAGCTTTCGACACTTCACGACGGTCCGCCGTCGAGTGCGTTTCGTCACCGCGCGCGCGCGTTCACGGGGCATTTGCCGTTTTCAAATTCCCGTCTGGGACAAATTTTACGCGAGGTCCGTTTTGTTTTATTCCTTTTGTTTCTCATCCCCCAACGTTTTGGGAACGAAAGATCGAGACGAAAAAAAACATACACATTCACAGTAAGGAAAAAAAGGAGAGAAGCACAGGAGACGGCTCACCATTCGGCTGGTGAAACGTATTGGCGGGCTTAATCGCGCGTTTCTTGCGTTTGATTTTTTTATTTCTTTTTTTGCTCCTTTTCATAATCGGAAAGTTTAATTGAGCTTTCTCACGAACGTCACACGACGTCCGAGCATTGAACAAGAGGAGAATAAACGACGAGAAAAAAGTTGCAAACAGAAAGAAACGTGCTCCGAAGTGTGGTGACTAAAAGAAAACATAAAAACTCTATTGCCAATCGCTTCTTCAACAATGTGTTTGGCTGTGAAAGTTGACGATCCGGTGGTTTGCGCTTGTCGGTTCTGATCACAACAACGGGGCGAACAATTGCAATCAAAAATATTTCGGTAAATGCGCGCAGTGTGTTGTTAAAGTTGAAAAAAAAATTCGATTGCAAGGATTCGAGAGAAATTCCTAGAAGAGAGAGAGAGAGAGAGAGAGAGAGAGAGAGAGAGAGAGAGAGAGAGAGAGAGAGAGAGAGAGAGATATTAGATTAGATTAGATTAGGTCTATTAGTGCACTAAGACCAAATGATCCGCTGGCAGGCAATCCTCGTATTTTGACTAAAAGAAAAAATAAAAAGCAATATAAAAAAAAAGAAACTCGATAAAAAATAAGAGAAAAGTGACTAGATGCAAATCAAAGGAACAAGTGACTCTAGATAAACCAAAAAACAAAAACGCAAATAAAAAGGTTACGCAAATAAAAATAAGGAGGGAGAAAGAGGGAGAGAGAACTTTCTAGAGAGAGAGAGAGAGGGAGAGAGTGAGAGAGAGAGGGAGGGAGAGAGAGCGAGAGAGGGAGGGATATCTATATATTTAGATAAAAACTTCAAAAGCATGAGGAAAATTCCCCTAAGCACTGATCAGTAATGATGATCAGTAAGCACTGATGACACGATGATTAGAAGACGAAGATGAGGCCTCCAAGACAATTTTGGCGAATGAAACGATAAAAATAATAACGAGGAATGTATATATATATATAGGAATAGGGCATTTCGAACTCTTTATATTTATATAATGTTTGATATCAGCACATCTGCCAGTTTCGAGGACGACCTTTAATTTTTTTTTCAAGCAATGGTTCATTTTGTCAAAGAGGACGCTCCTCAATATTACCTTAATGTAAATATATCTGAGGTTATCCAAAGGTAATTTCGAAGTCATTAAGATTTGCATAGTTTTGGGTATGGGGGCAATTGGCTACTATGGGGACGGTCCTCAGAGTCGAATGTATTCAAAGTCTGCTTTTTTTCGTATATATACTAAGAGACAGAGAGAGGAAGATAGAAGATTTCATAAAGTATAAGAATTTAGACAATTTGCATAAAGTATAAGAATTTTTTCGTAAAACGAAACCTCGATACAAAACAAAGAAAATTATTAATAGTTTTCTTCGTTTTTTATCGAGGTTCGTATTCACCCAAACAAATAAAATTATTCATATTTTTTTTTCGTTTAGTATCGAAGTTTGTATCGACCCAAACGAACCCAAACAAAGAAAATTAGTCATAGTTTTCTTCATGTTTTATCGAGGTTTGTATCGACTTAAACAAAATCCAAACCCGGACAAAGAAAACTATAGTTTTCGATAAAAAAAATTGAATAAAAATATTTATAGTTTTCTTTGTCTGGGTTTGGATTCGTTTGGGGTTGTTTAGGTCGATACAAACCTTCATACAAAAAGTAGAAAACGATGAATAATTTTTTTCGTTTGGGTTTAATTTTTTCGGGTTTATAAAAACCTCGATACAAAACGAACAAAAATATGAATAATTTTCTTAGTTTGGGTTTGTTTTAGGTTCGTTTTTTATCGAGAGAGAAAGAGACAGGTAAAGAGAGCTCTCTCTCTCTCTCTCTCCCTCTCTCTCTCTCTCTCTCTACGATAACAAATTCCCACGTAGCATCACTCCAACACTCGGAATCGCCGAAAAATTGATTTCGATTGAGTGTGGCAATGGGCCGGCTGGACCGACCAAAACGCACCGTCGAGAGGTCTATAAACAATTTTCGTCGATGCGCGATTCGCGAGTCGCGGTTATACGCGCTCCTGCGGATTGAGAGGTAGAACGCGCGGCACGTATGTCTATATATGCCCCTGATAGAATTTCACAGGCGTGTGGCGGTTGCAGCCGGGTCGATGGCGAAGGGGTTGAAGGATAAGGGGGTTGGGAGTGTGGGAGGGAGCTGATAATAAAAGGGGCACCGGCGAGTGCGGAGCTTGAATCAGCCGTGACCGGGGGGAAATAGACCCGGAGTGAGAAGAGGGCTCTTGAGAGGGACGGGAGGTAGAGAGGGTTCGACGGCCCCAATATCCTGTAATTAAAGCGTGCCAACACGATTCCCAAGTGCGTCGTACGTGCATGAAGCATTTACAGGTTGCCCTTGCTCCTATATCTACGTTATTAAATGTAGATATACAGAGATGCAGGGGGGGGGGGGGGAGGGTGATTTTGAAGACGTTCGACCTCGAGGACTCGCCACGTAGTAGCCAATTGTCCCGAAAATCAAATTCTACAAAGCCCAATTTCTTCAAAAATTATATAAAGGTCATGTAATAATTTATAATTCATATAAAAATAATAATAAATCATATGGTTTTTTTAAATATAATTTATATATTAATAATAATAATAATAATATCAATTTATATAATAATAACATATATGATTTATATAAAAATAAATGTAAGATTTATATAAAAATAATGAAAATAATAAGAAAAAATAATAATGAACAAAATAAAAATAACTTATAGGATGAATATAAAAATAATAATAATTCATATAAAGGTGACCCGAAAAGTGGCATCCAAAAGGAAAGGAATCTATATAAAAATAAATATATAATTTATATAAGTTAATGAAAATAATGAAAAAAAAAATAAAAATAGCTTATATGATTTATATAAAAATAATTAAAATGTACATAAGGGTCATATACAATTTATATAAAGGTGATCCGAAAAGTGACGTCCAAAAGAACGTCACTTTCCTTTCCTTTCTCGATGCCTCGTATAAATTTTTTACTTGGCGAGAAAAAAACCGTTTTTTAATTTTATCTTTTTAGTGCGTCTACTTTCCTCGCGATTTTTCTTACTTCTCTTATCGTTACGAAGTGCACTATTGAGCAATAAATAAATTACGGATATAACGCTAACGTCCATGCCTTAGATGTTGATCAAACGTTCGAAAAATCCGTTCAATCCGTCACTAAAGTTCGGTTGATAAAAAAAAAACTTATGTTAGTCGAAATGACTGCCATCGCTTTTAAAAGCATCCAAGAGGAAAGTTCATCAAAAAAGAAAAAATAAAATAAAACTATATGCTACAGCAAAAATCAGAAGAAAAAAAATTAAAAATGCTCTTTTCTCGAAAAATAAAAAGATCGTAGAACATATGTGGAAGTTATTCTAGATTTTTCTTTTGGACGTCACTTTTCGAACCACCCTGTATATAGATATATATATATAGACGTGTATCCATGTGTATGGATAAACCCAAACGTGCGTTTCCAATGCGAGGCTAGTCTTTTCTCGAGCGTGTTGAACCGCACGACGTAACAAAATAAAAATAAAATAAAAAAAGTTTTCAAAAGTGACAGTACACCTGTCCGATGGACGTTGTCGAGGGCTGAATCACGCGCGCCGCGTTGTATCGAATTAGACACATCCCTCGTTGCAGCAGCGGTATACTCGTTAACGACTGAGGGGAAGGGGCGGAGGGGGGGGGGGGGCGGGAATCTCGTTAATGAAATTAGCGCGCGTTTACTCGCGTCGCGTGTAATCAAAAGTATACGTGCGTAGGAACAACGGCGGTGCGTGCGTGGGTGTAATTTTGCGGTGAAGCTTCGTTCCACTGTGCGACACGGTTGTGCGTTCACGGGTCACGTCTTCATTGACCAATCTTGATTTTTACTTGTCTCGTTTTATTTATTCGTGACGAGTGATATCGTTGATTGCGATGATGGATTATCGATTGAGGTGAGTGATGATTTAACGGGATGAGTGATTGTTCATTTGGGATGTGTGATTGGTGATGATTAAGAGTGATTATGAGTCATTGGAATTGATAATCACTTAGCGTGATCAATAAAATTATTTGTGATGAATAAAATCAATTGGGATCGATAAAATCAATTGTGATAAAGAAAATTACTTATCGTGATCAATAAAATCACGTGTGATCGATAAAATCACTGGTGATCGATAAAATCACTTTTCATCAATAATATATCAAGAACTTGTGTTTAATAAAATCACTTGTGATCGATAAAATCATTTGTTATTGATGAAATCAATTGAGATCGATAAAATGAATTGGGATCGATAAAATCACTTGTGATATATAAAATTGCTTATCGTGAGCAATGGAATCATTTGTGATCAATAAAACCACTCACGATCAATAAAATTACTTATCGTGAACAATAAAATCACCTGCAATCAATAAAATCACCTGTAATCAATAAAATCACTTGTAATCAATAAAATCACTTGTAATCAATAAAATCCCTTATCGTGATCAATACTGACTCGTCGTGATTAATAATCAATTATCACGGATAATGACCACCTAACGCGATCTATAATCACTCAACGTGATCAATAATCGCTCATCGTGGTTAATAACCACCTATAGCACTTAATAGTCACTTACCAAAAAATTCCGATCGATGTAGTTGCATTTGCGGACTAAGCGGCTCTCGCAACGATTGCGCTCATATCGTCGAGATTCATCGTGATCGCGATCGCGATTCATGACGAATCGTCATTTGTGTTTCTTGAAATTCCTCGATCGAAAGCTGTCGGAATGGAGATCCGAGGAATTTTGGTGCAATGAGAATTTCTCGAGCCTCGTTCGAATATATATACAGTGGGTAAAAAAAGTATTTGCACACAACATGTTTTTCAAATTATCCTGCGAAATAAAATAAAATACTTTAGCATTTTTTTTTCGAAAAAAAATATGTTTGAAAAAAATGTTCGAAAACAAATAAAATGCTAAAGCACTTTATTTTTTTTCGTAGAATAGTTTGAAAAACAGGCGGTTTGCAAATACTTTTTACTCACTGTTCGTGTGTTTGTTTGTGCGTGTGCGTGATCCATGCGCATATATCGGTACATATGTACACACACGCATATACGTATACTATACTATAAACTACAAACTAGACAGAGCATATATTATAATATATCATATATTGTGTATTATATTAGATGAAGTAAAAAGTTCTGAGCGTTTTTTCGCTTTATTTCAAAGATGAAATTAACATAGTTAGGATTATCCGATTTAGATCAAATATGCACCGTTTTGTTCGATAACTTTTGGCCATTTTGAAGGCAATTTCATAATTCCGCGATTGAAGAAGTCCTCGTCCCTATTGGTAAAAAACTTGACCAGCTCATTTTCACAAGCCTCTCTTGGGGCCAGTTTTGTACCATCAAGAAAATGTTGCAAATGCTTGAAAAGGTGATAGTCGCTTGGTGCTAGTTCTGGACTATACGGCGGGTGTGATAGAACCACCCATCCAAGCTCTCGGAGCTTCTGGCGCGTCGTGAAAGATGTGTGAGGCCTGGCGTTGTCTTGATGGAACACAACACCTTTCCTATTGGCCAATTCCGGCCAAGCCTGGTCGATCGCCTGCTTCAATCTGGTCAGTTGTTGACAGTAGAGGTCCGAATTGAGTGTTTGGCCCGATGGGAGCAGCTCATAGTGGATGATTTCCTTCCAATACCACCAAACACACAGCAAAACCTTCTTGGCCGTTAATCCGGGCTTGGCGATCGTTTGGGCCGGCTCACCGCAATTGGATCACGATCTTTTTCGGCTGTTGTTCTCATATGTGACCCAATTTTCATCGCCAGTCATCATCCGCTTCAGAAATGGGTCGATTTCGTTACGTTTTAGCAAAGAATCACAGGCATCAATTCGGTCCAAAAGGTTCTTTTACGTCAATTCGTGTGGCACCCATACATCGAGCTTCTTCTTGAGAACCAGCCTTATGCAAATGGTTCCAAAAGGTTTTCTAGGTAATCTTCAGTTCCTTTTTTTGTTGCCTATCCGGATAACGAGCCGCATACAAATCTTGGGCGTTTCTGTAATGTTTACAGCATTCCCCCAGCATCATCAACATATCAAAAGATTCTTGAAAATCGTTCATTTTGCAATCAAGCAAGTGTTTGCAAGTCGAGGGTCATCACTTCGAGCATCTTCTGTAGGTAGACCCAAACCAAGGTTAGTGGATCCTTTGAAAGTGATTATTCCGATATTTTTCGATTTTTCGACTATTTTCATACTTTGCGTGACTAGAATGACCTTGTGTTGTAGGTCGCTGAATTCGTCTTAAAATCGGTAATAATGTCATCGAAAAAAAATACATGGTTTCATTTAAAAAAGTGGAGTTGACCTTGACGTAGCTTCAGCGCCTCCACCGATAAAAAAAAATAGGGTGGTCCAGTATGACGGCCTTCTCGAACACTGAAACTTTTGTCTGAAACATTTTTGGATATGATCAATAGTTTGAGTGCTATTGCTCTGTAACACTTTATGTGCCTCACCCTGTATATGATCTATTATGAATAATATGTATAATATGTAAAGATATATAATATGAATAATATGTAAATATATATAATATAATTATATACATGTATATATGTATGTACATGTTCATATACGTATGTGTGTGTTTGTATGTTTGCATGTACTCATGTATGTTCGCAGTCACGGCTTTCTCTTATACGTCAGTAGTCAAAGGCTTTGTGCAGTCAGACCCGAGGTCGTGCACGAATCGCGCATACATATTATAGACGGGCCAAGGGCCGTGCTTTTAGTAGGCTAGGACTTTGGAGCTCGCGCGGAAATTACTGAACGGATGTGAGAGAGCGAGAGAGAGAGAGAGAGAGAGAGAGAGAGAGAGAGAGAGAGGACGGAAGATTCATCAGTAAGTTTATTTCTTCTGTCAGTGAACGTAAGCCTCTTCGAGCCGAGACCTAAACGTGTTTCACGAGGGTGTGTAGTACAGCAACGGTCGCATTATATTCACAAAGCAAGCACAGGAATTAATTTGCAACGGCGACAAAGTGAAGTGATACCGCGGACACTTTCGCGAATTAACACGTCACTGTTAATTACAGAGCTTAAAGAGCCCTTCGCGACGTGTTCGATCCGTGCAACGAGCATGGCTCTAATATTATTTTATTTATTTTTTGTTTCCCTTTTTATTAAATCACGGAAGGTATTTGCGTGAAGATTAATTTAGCTTGTGGTATCGTTTCTTGATTTTTCTGTCGTTCAATAGGATCCGAAAGTTCTTCGAGTGATGGTGCGTGAATTGTGACTTTATGTATATGTATGTATTGATTTATACATATATACAAGTATATCAATGGACTCGGAACGTGGACGTCTTTATTGTGGACTACTCGACTCTCAACGTGAGTATTTTTTGTTTTGCTATTTATTTGTCAGAAGCATAGACGATTACAAAGCAATTTTGTGTCCCAAAATAGGTGGATTTTCAATGTTTTTTTTTCTCTTGAGAGTATTGGGATGACGAGTTCAGGATTTTTTACACAATTAATACATAATCTTGTTAAGTTTGAGGATTTTTTTTATTGGCAAATATTGATAAACAATGAAGCTATTATTATTAAAATGGAGCGCTGCCGTTGCCGCAGGGCCAATTGGCGTGGGTGGCCCTGGCAACCAGGGCCATCCGGAATGAAAAATAAAAAATGTACTTTTCGTACATTTTCGTATGATGGGATGGTTTTTTCAAAACTTTGAAACTTACGAAAATGGCAAGCTGTCGAAAAATAAAGTTCCATTTCTCGACCTTAAATGACGACTTCAATAATTTATTTTTTCACGAATGGATGAACATATATCAACAAATTAGCTCGTCACGCGATCGAGAATATTGTTAACTATACTCTGTTCGAAGTGAATCGGACAAATATATTTTCAGATACGACTTCCGCAAGACAGTTTCGAAAAAATCGCAAAAAAAGGCTAAAGGATGGGCGAAGTGACTTTTCACAAAAATCGTCACAACTCGATCAATTTTTGGAATTCTTAGAAAATCTTTATCGCAAATTAAAGTTAAGATCCTACGCTATAAAACAATTCAATAAAAAAAATCGTCTTTTTCTAAATAAACCGAATAAAATAATCTGCAAAAATATATACATAAGTACATATACATTTTTCGAAAAGTCATTTTAGAGGGACATGTGCACATTTTTTTGAATTTCTATATATGTGCACGTGTCAATCCACTTTTGCAAAATCGTTTGCAAAACGGATCTGCATCAAACCCTCCAGGCCCCGATATAACGTTGAGGTTCGTTGCCGAAGAGGGTCCATTTGACAGTACGAGGGAGAAGTGACGAAAAAATTGTTAGAACAGGAGGAGCGCGTTGGAAACGGGATGCCGTGCGCACGAGTCTCTCTGGTATGATCCGGAGTGTGTTACCGATGCCGCGCAATCCCATTTCGAGTGATATACCGTGCTGTGAAATAAAATCGGGTTGAACAAAAAAAAAAATAACAAAAAAAAGAGCAGTAGAACGAAGAAAAAACGGCAAAAAAATCGACCCTGTTGTAGAGATCTCCGCATCTCTGCATATCTCCCCGGGACGCTACGAACGCGCCAATTTAAAGAATGTAAAGCCATCACTTCGCGTATATTCCTGTATTTTTTTTTTTCCTCTTTTCAGCCCCCACCCTCGCCCCTATTTCGCGTTCTCGATTATATTCTGTGCAGTTCGACGAGTAACAAATATAAATTGAGGAATAATTCGAAAGCGGGCGCAGGCCTGGGCCAGTACTCGGATGGGTGACCCCTCAATTTGCACTCTAATATTGGAAAAAAAAATCGAGGACATGTTATTTTAAAGGAGCTTGCGCGGAGATTTAATGACCGAGAAAAATATGATTTTCATTGATTTCTAAGGCATTTTATCCCTTTGGATCGTCAGAGAACAAGGCCTTTTTTGGATTTTTTTTTTGTTGAAAATACTAATCAATTAATAAAAATCAGATTTGGAGGGTTCATTTTACATATTTGAAGGTACTCGAAACAATTTTTTATCTTGAAAAAAAAAAAAACAAAATGACGGTCCAGTGTCCGGTAGAAAGAGAACACATTTTTAAGGCCCTTTTAGGCCCGGACTCATTGGAGATGCACTTGAGCAGCAAGAACAAAAAAATTGATTTTTTTTGTAATCTACACGAGTTTTGCTAGCCAAGTACACACGATTGTTACAAAATATTGATTTTTGCAAAGTTGGCACGATTTTGAAAAAAAGTCACATTCTCGATGGAAAAAAACGACTTTAATTTGTTTATAAAAACCGTGATTGTTGATCGTTCGAAAAAATCGTATGTACTTCGTTAGAAAATGTATCTTAGAAGCTACAGTTGAAATTTTGAGTAAATCGGTTGAAAATTATAGGAGCCACGAGTCCGCACGATTTTAAAAACATGGTTTCAAGAAAAACGCGTTTAAGGAGGATGGAACGGTCCAGTTGAGTCAAATAACGATTTGTGTTTTTTCTTCAATGAATCACAAAAGAAATAAATACGAGGTGTAGATTTATTGTATATATCTCAAGTCTTTATAAAATATGTAATTAAAGAGCGAAATTATGTATTTTTATACTTTTATTACGTGCAAAATAAAAAAAAATGTTGTGTTGCTAGCAACCTTCATTGATTGTATAACCTTATTGATTATTATGAAAGAGTCGTAATCTTAAGAGTCGTAATCAATTTTATTAGATTGAAAGGATTGAAAGGGTAAAAAATATTTAAAAGATTAAAAGATCAAAAATATTCGTAATCTTTTATCAAACGTTGATGGTTCAATATTGAATATATATGGTTTCCGATGGGCAAGATGGGGAGTATTTTTTCTAACCTTTTACAAAGGTTTAGTTTACGGTAATCCGTTGTTAGAAATGGTTTAACTTGGTGCTAAATAGCCAAAAAAAAAACGATGTCACTCGTAGCGTGAACGTCTTGCTCATCTAACCGCATGTAAAACTACATACATTGAACTATTTTTTAGCTCTGGCGTTTTGTGGTGGAAAAGAATTTAAAAATCAGTATAGCCTGGACAATAAAAAATATATATAAATATATTTTTTAAATTTTCAACTGTGGGTGACGTTCCAACCTCCTTAAAGTTTTAAAACCATTTTTCTACATGAAATCTTTGAGATAGAGTCACCTAAAATAACTTTTGCATATCATTTTTTGGATGTTTATACACGATTTAAACCAATATAAAGAAACAATTTTTTTTTTTCAAATCTATATAAGGCCTGAAGTCTTCTTCGAAAAAAAAATATATCGTACTTTTGTGACGAGTATTATTTGTCTGAAAAATTGAGCATTCTGAAAAAAAAATGACAATTCCATTTTGAATACATCAGAATGAAGATAATTCAATTTCGAATACGAACCGCTCCTGAAAAACCTTTTTTTTTGCGTATCCTGTCATCGCGAAAAAAATGATCGGAGTTGAATTTTAAAATGGATAAATGAAATTTCATTTAATAAAAAAAAAGTTTGTTCCAGATGTGTTTCGCTTCCAGAATTTAATTATCTTTACTTTGCTGAACTGAAAGTGGAATTTTGATTCTTTTCGAGAATGCTCAATGTTTTTCTGACAAATGCTCCATCACAAAAGTAAGCCTTACTTTTTTGTAAAAAGGACTTGAAAACCCATGAAATTTTTTTTTCCGCCTCGAAATCTCCGCCTACGTTACAACTGTTATCCTGTATACAAATTCGTGTATATTTGAATTGCTGTCGAAGCAAAAAATGTAGATCAAAGCTCAGACTGTCAGTGGCAATTTCCAATTTTAATTCTTCTACAACACGCTCGGGAATATGACGTGAAAAGCTGGTCGATGCGATTTTCATTCCATCGAGCGCGACATATATAGGAACACTCATCTTCATCGCTACACATAGGTACGCAATGGTCGTAAAAAACATCGACATCGACCAAAGACGATAAAACTGAACAACAATTTTCCATCAACCCGTGTATACGTTGTAGTCAGCATTTTTTTCTGGGCGGGGCCTAAGAAGGGGCCTGACAAAAAATGGTTTTGATCACAATCGAATTGAAAAAAAAAAAAACAAAAAAAAACTTTAATTCATTCGATTTATACGAATCATTTCCAGCGTTGGCAAAAGAAAACCCTCCCTCGTTCAGCATTTCAGAATTTACCGCCTCCCCGTTTGTCAACGTATACTTTGCCTACGAAAAAAAAAAACATCTACACTCTCGAGGGTACGAAAAAGGCATACATATGCCATTTCCCGGAGAATGGCCCACTCAGTGTACCCGAACCGAAGGAAATTTATACGATCCACATAAGCTTCGATATACACGTACATATATTACAATAATATATATATTTCTTAACGTACCGTTCGTGCGAGGCGATCCCTCGAAGAAACGCTTTCTACGCGATCGCTTATTTATCTGACCCTTCGTTTTTCATATAATCGACACGTCCCTTCTTTTCCCCCACTTCGCTGCTCCACTCAAATACAAGGATGGATTAAAATCATCGGGAGTCGTTAAAACATTTAAAAAAATTCCATTCCCACATGGAAAGTGAAGTAAGTCTACCTAGACTTTTCGAATATGGACAAACGTTCCGTATTCGCCGACGTGAAAAACGCCGTGGGATACAGTGCAATGGAGCATCGTGATTCACTTATGGATAAAGCACGAGGGACTTTGTATGAGCGAGGGGGGGGGGAGAGAGAGATCGAGAGCGAGAGCGAGAGAGAGAGAGAGCGAGAGCGAGAGCAAGAGCGAGAGCGAGAGCGAGAGCGAGAGCGAGAGCGAGAGCGAGAGCGAGAGCGAGAGCGAGAGCGAGAGCGAGAGCGAGAGCGAGAGCGAGAGCGAGAGCGAGAGCGAGAGCGAGAGCGAGAGCGAGAGCGAGAGCGAGAGCGAGAGCGAGAGCGAGAGCGAGAGCGAGAGCGAGAGCGAGAGCGAGAGCGAGAGCGAGAGCGAGAGCGAGAGCGAGAGCGAGAGCGAGAGCGAGAGCGAGAGCGAGAGCGAGAGCGAGAGCGAGAGCGAGAGCGAGAGCGAGAGCGAGAGCGAGAGCGAGAGCGAGAGCGAGAGCGAGAGAGAGAGAGAGAGAGAGAGAGAGAGAGAGAGAGAGAGAGAGAGAGAGAGAGAGAGAGAGAGAGAGAGAGAGAGAGAGAGAGAGAGAGAGAGAGAGAGAGAGAGAGAGAGAGAGAGAGAGAGAGAGAGAGAGAGAGAGAGAGAGAGAGAGAGCGAGAGCGAGAGAGAGAGCGAGAGCGAGAGCGAGAGAGAGAGAGAGCTGTCGAAAAATCGCAGGGGCGGCAGAAACGTGTTCGCCGGAATCGGGGCGTGATTCAGGAAAGCAGGAAGTTGCTACTGGGAAGCGCGCGGGCGTTGCCAAGACCATTCCGAAAGAGTTACTAGCGACGCTAATACCAGTAATACCGGGGAACCCCGTAACCGCTCCGTGCTCCCATCTGCCCCCGTCCCATACGCCAGTGCTTATTTTCCGCCCCCTGCGCTATTTGAAGAATGTGGGGCAATATGGAACCCTGTTTTTTCGTGTACGAAAATATTTCTGTCTATATTTCTCTCAGTATACCCCATATTGTATGCAAATTCATGTATATGTGAATATACATTGTATACATTTACTCATTTGTGAATAATATATAATATTGTGTATGGAATATTTAATGGACGATATGTTGTGTCAGATATTAATATAATTTATAATATTTTATTTTTATGTTATTATGTAACACAATATTAGCTGTGTGTACATTAATTATAGTTACATTTGTATATGTACAGCCTTGCTGAAAAGTATTAGGCACCCTGTAAGTTTTCTATACGGACAAAAAATTGAATACCTCGAGGAAAAAAAAATCGTCAGCCAATTTACCAAATACCGTTTTAAAACGGACGAAGCCAGTTTCAGTTTGTTCCTTTATTTTTGCAACTTTTTTTTGTACCCGGTACGTCATTTTGAACATGTCAGTTTTTCATGACTTTCGCACTTTGCAAAATTGCGTGCTGGTATTTGACAATAAAGTAATCTCACTATTTAGTAATAAGCCCATTAAAAAAGACATCGTTAGATTTAGATTCGTTTTTTTTTTTTTAAGTTTTTGCGATTTTTTCCGCAGAGTTATCGAGTTTTTTTTCTTGAAAAAAACGGTAGTTTTCCGAAAAGCCGATAACTTGAAAACTATGAGGTTTGGAATATTTAGTCCAAGGATTAAAAAGTTGTATTTTGTTATTTTGGAGTCAGAAAATTTGAAAAAAAATTTTTTTCCAATTTTTTTTGTATCGCTATTTTTGGTTGATAGTCGACGATTTCATTCGTATCGACTACCAATTCGTACGACGTACAATTTCAATTATGTACCTTATCTCCTCTTGATATTTTCATTAAAACAACTTTGTTTCAGACAAATCGACGAATATCAACCAAAAAAAAAGATACAAAAAAATTTTGGAAAAAAATCTAAAAAAAAATGAGTGACTCCAAAATGACAAAATACAACTCTTTAATTATTGGACTAAATATTCCAAACCCCATACTTTTTAAGTTACGCCACACGACACCGGCTTTTTGGAAAACTGCCATTTTTTTTTCACGAAAAAACTAGATAACTTTGCGAAAAAAAATCGGAAAAACTTTTT